>JBBMKC010233037.1:0-11390 GCA_037834085.1 Bipalium vagum | reverse complement strand
AATAATAATAATAATAATAATAATAATAATAATAATAATAATAATAATAATAATAATAATAATAATAATAATTTTAACTACTTAATAAGTACAAAGGTTATTAAAATATTGATAAGAGGAAAAAAAGAAATTTATTATTTTCTAAAAAGGGTCTAATCTTGACAACGGCGAAGCCAAATTTCCCATATTAGACCATGGTCCGCCAGGTGGGACCGATTTTGGATTAATGATCCGAATAAGGAATTGACATTTACCATTAATAAAACTGTTCTACGACTAATTAGTCGTCGACCAGAATAGTATGAAAGGAGAAGGATTTCTCTATAATGTTGCCCCCAATCACAAGAGTAGATATCTGTTAAAATCTAGAAAGAAATTGTGACAGAATATTATACAGAGAGATTCAGAGATTCATAACAGTATTATTCAATGGACTTACGATAATTTAAAAATATCTTTTCTCAATTATGTTATTTTGCTTGGGATTGTGTTTAAGTTCCGTACCAGAGGAAAATCTCTGAGCAACTGTAAAGACTCATCTGACAGTTCGGGAAGCATAAATAAAGCTTACCCGTAAGATTATTTTGTATTGTTTTTCTTTCTACATAATTGATTCTTTATTATTATTATTTTTATCATTATTAATTATTGTTTATTTTATTTTAAGTAATTTTTTTGATTAATTGATTATTTGAGTTATAATTATGATTCGGTTATTATTGACATGATTGAATATTATTAAGACATTTGAGATATTGTTGTGATCCCTCTTATGAATTTGACTATTTTTGTGTTTTCACTGTGATTTCATGTGAGTTTTGTGATATTTTAAATACAATTTATTGCTTAACTGATTTTTGTTATTTTGCATTACCCAAGAGTTGGAGTCAGAGTTAAAGTTTGATATACTAAATAGTGAACTGAAAAATGTCGGTTCTATTTGAAAAGCTGAATTTCAGAAAGCCTTTGAGATAAAAATTATGTGGAATTATTTTTACACATAAAATTTTTTTAATCTTTCTTTCATAAAATTATTTGAAAATAGCACATTATCTTTATTATTGATCAAAGAATTACTACTAATATAAAATCGTTACAAAAGCAATATTTTTTCAAAAAAATTGCCTTCATTTTTTCAAATTGATCGAAAATTCCATTATTTTTTTTTAAAATGTAAATTAACAAATAATATGTCAACTAATTTATATAATTGGTAATTATTTTTAAATAATTTATTCCAAATTAATTTCCCAAAGAAAAATTACTGTGAATACTAAATATATATATATAAAAAATAAAAAAAATTGACAGAAAACATCAATTGTGGATATCCATATCGATTTATTTCGATTATACAGCTTTTATATATATATTATTTATGTAAATGTGTATTTAAAAAATTTAAATAATTTTTTAACGAAGATATTTAAAAAAATTAATAATATTTTTTTGAAAATTCAAAAATTTCAAAAAAAAACTTTTTTTCGATTTGTTTAAATATAATTAATTGTATAATTAATTGGAGTGCAATTAGGTAAAAATAAGAAATACAATTAATTAATTAAGAATATTAAGTATTATAAAATTAATTATTATTTATTATTATTATGAAAACCGTTCAGGAAATGTTTATAAATAATTATCATATTGGATAAGTGCATTTTAATTAAAATTAAATATTATTAATAATTTTGCTTGATTTTTATTGAGCATTGAATTGCAAGTAAAGAATAAAAATAAATGCAACATTGACCGCTTTCACTGTATAAGAAAATGCTGAGAGATGAAATTAAAAATAAAACAAAAAAATAATAATTAAGATAATTTTTTGTTTATTTTTCTCTGAATTTAAACTCGGTTATGTGAAGGGTTTTAATTTTTGATTTTATAGCCAAAAATAATATAAAAACTTAAGTATTTTTATTTTTTTTGATAATATTTAAAAATCGTCTTTAAATAATATTGCTGATAACGAATATTAATTCTTAACCATGTCCAACATTAAAGTGATGCGAAAGAAATTATGGTTTTATACTGGTGGAATAGTGTTATAGTGTATCCTTTGGTAAATGTTGAATAATATATTTGTTTGTGGTAGATAATGAAAGCTCGGTTATTACAGATTTGACATCATATTTAAAACGACAAGCAAGAAGGATAATCGATTGATTTTTGTACAAGTTCAAATTAGGTAGAAAAGTAGATGAATCAGTTCGAAAAGTGAACCATTTGTCGTTTCTTAACTTGGCAAAGATGAAAGTCTGAAAATGTTAATCATGGAAATCGATTAATATTTCTTGATAACGACCAAAACTAAAATCAAAGTAGAGTTTGAGAGAGGTACAGATGACCACATACAACAGTAGGTCAAAATTAAAGAAACTTGAAAACTGTATATTTTAAACAGAACACAAAATAGGAATGTTGACGTTTTGTCTTTTCTTTTACCGATAAGAAATTAATATAAATAATTCTTGAAATGGACAGAGTGAATAAATCGGTAACCTGAAAGCTGAAGCCAGGCATTGGTCAATGGAATATGACTTATCCATCTGCAGGGCAATACAAAACCGG
This sequence comes from Bipalium vagum, assembly GCA_037834085.1. Taxonomy (NCBI): domain Eukaryota; kingdom Metazoa; phylum Platyhelminthes; order Tricladida; family Geoplanidae; genus Bipalium; species Bipalium vagum. Next base: position 8,816 of record JBBMKC010233037.1, on the reverse strand, counting down.
GCGTTACGAAAATTACTTTGAGAAAGTTGTACAAATTGAGATATGAGATCTTTCTACATCCCTCTTACTCCTCTATTTGTCGTAGAGCAAAATTTATACAGTGGAAGGGCTGTTATTTCAATTAATAAAATATCTTTACATGTCTATGTTATGAGATTAAGATTTTTTTACCAGAATAATCCTTCAAGTATAAAAATGTACGAGAAATATAAAGTTCAAAACTGAAAAGAATTTTCAAATAAAAGAGCTAAAACATATTAATTATTTTTCTTTTAATTAATTTATTTATTATTTTTATTTAACGATTTTTCCTGGAAAAGAATATTGATATAAGAAAATGCAAAAAATATTTCATAACCTTGATTTCTTCTGTCGAGATAAAAATAATTTTCTTTTAGACATTAATAGTTTGATAAATATTATCAAAAAATTATATATTTATTTATATTTTAGAATATAATACCGTTTAAAAAATCTACAAAAAATGAGACAATATATATATTTGAATTTATTATCTTCGAAAATACATACTAGTAACTGTTTGCGGGCCCCCGAGGAAGTCTACCAGGATCACACCTTCAGAATTCCAAAAAATAATAGTCATAACCTTCTTTAGTAACAGTTTAGCTTTTAACTTGATTAGGTAACTTGATCCTTTTGTAATCATTGCTCAGACTGAATTCTAGTTTCCGGATTGTATCACTAAATTAATGACTCATCAGCATTTACTATTTACTAATACTATAGAGTCCTCGTGGTCATCATGAAATCTGTCGATAAACTGGATCGTTTTGTCTGGTTTTTGCATTTTGTGCTTTCACGCGCTTTCGTATAATTGAAAATTTAACTAAATAATTGATTAAAAGTAATGATTAAAAATGATATATTTATTTTCGATTGTTTTAATTGATTATTTCAATTAATCATCATAATTATTGGAAAATATTAAATTAAAAGTTCAATTACATTTTATTCATTATTTTCTTTCAATTCCGTTTTCAGAAATAAGTTTCAAAAAAATATCACAGATTTATTTAACATATTACTTATTTAAACAATTAATTCCATAATATTTTCTCTGGCTGAGAGAGAACGAAATATGAGATTATTTAAAACTCTGTTTCACAGCATAAAAAAAATAATATGTTTTTCTTCAAATTATTATCTTGACAAGTGTTGTAATAAAAATATTCTGAAAATTCTTTAATTATCATAATTGAAAATATTGATGGAAAGGTAGTTCAGGTGAGATTAAAACAAAACAAGAAATTAACTCATTGTCATTAGTTAATAAAAAAAACATTTTGATTTTTTTTTTCTTTTTGATGAATAAAATTTAAACAAATTTCCATTGGTATATATATACATCGATTCGAAAACGTGAAAATTTTTTATAATTAATTAAAAAAAAATAAAAATTTTAAAGGAAAGATAACTTTTTAATATTAAAAATTAATTCTTAATTACATTTAATTAATAATTCAAAAAGAAATATGAGACGGAGTTCCTATATATGTTGCCGTTCATTATCGTCGTAGTCTACGCAATATATAGGGATGCTTTGATTTTCTTTATTAATTCCACATTGACAAGACCATCTATAAAAATGTGATAAAAATCATCTGGTCTCAACCGAATAGCGCTAACAGAATAAAAAATATATCTTTTCAACAAAATATTTACAAGAAAATTTTTCCTTGTTTTAATTAATGAAGAAAAATTTTAATTTAATAAATTTAATTAATTTGTATAATTGTGGAAAATTGTCGGATTAAAATATTTACCATTTTAGTTTTTTCCCTTTTTATTTATTATATTTTTTAACTAACAAAAATAAACAGTACATAAAGAATTTTAATAATTTATACATAATCTTTTTTCTTCACCGTTGGAAAAAGATAATTAATCAGTCGAAAAATTATTAAATTAAGTATAATAATAATATTATTATTATATAATAATATTCCAATTGAATTTTTGTTAAAACTTTAAATAGTTGAATATTGTGATTGTACATTCTTATATTTGTACTTACTGAATAATTGCATGTCACCCAGGGGTTCCCTCCCTCATTTTAAAGATATGTAAATGGTTTTATGAAAGAAAATATAAAAGTAATAGAGTGAGTGTCTTAGGAGAGAGTGTTTTATATATGATTTAAAGATTATCAATACCTAAAAGGTATTAAAAATATGAACGTTCATCCTGAGCATTTTTGTTAAGTACAACCTGTATAATATCTATTATACATAAGATCTATGTATAGTAATAATAGTTGCTATATTTTGTTGCACTAATTAATATACCGTTACATTAAAATAAATCAATTTACACTAAATATATCATTTAACACTACGTCAAGAAACAAATAAAAACTTAAAACTTAATTAATCCAAAACATTTATTTTTATTTTTTTATTGCATTTTTAATCTCTTTTTCCGTAGACTTTTTTGGGTATATTCCTCTTTTAGCCTTTAAACTGACAAAATCGGCGTTTCTATTTGAGAGTAGAAAGTTGTAAATAAAAGTCAAATCATGTTTTTGCTGTGGAACGAGCAAATCAAATCTTTCAAATTTTCGAGTGAGTCGTGAAATAATTCGCTTGTTTTATCTAATGATATTTGCATAGTATTACCTGATAACCCATGCCAAATTCTATTTTCTGTAAAAAATCTCATTGGAAATAGAACAACCAATTCGTGTTTAATATCGACGATTTTATCCAGATTGTGAGAAATGGTAATAAAAAGAGACTCGGGGCGGTTAAGGGTATGGATGTCAGGTTTAAAGGAGGGGGATGTAAGATAAATTGAAAATTAGTCGGGGGATGTAGCTCAACGGTCAGAGCAGTGCATGCGCATGTGAAGGTCTCGGGTTCGAATCACGGTATCTTCTAAAAAGTGTTCAAAGTCAATAAACATTTCAACAAAATTATTTCTTTTCAAAGTTCGATTGAAAATATCCTCTACAAAATCTTGTATGCTTGTCAATAATGAATGTCTCTTTCAACAATTCTCCCATTATAATAAATACATTTTATCTGTAAGACAAAAGTTATATCTTCAGTAAATTCTTTTTTTAGTCTTTTTTCAATACTTTGAGCTTTCTTATCCACCAACCTCACAATATCAGCCCGAAAATTTGTTCTCAATAAATGTCGATCGAACATTTCAATGGGTGCAGAAATGGCTGACGCGTTGTCTCCTATCACATTCTTTAAGGTTAAAGACAATTGTTTCTGAGACAGATATCTTCTAATTTCATTAAATATTCAAACATAAGTGTACTTATCGTCATTCTGTGTAAAGCAAATGATCGAACAATGAAATCTCTTAGATCTGAAAAACCTGTAATAATGGCTGGAAAATTATAAATATTCCAAATTAAATTTTTAAAGTAAAAGGATGTATTTAGTGTAAAATGACTTGTACCTATTGATTATATAAATTTCGGAAAATGTTGAATCTGGAAGTCATAAATTGAAAATTAAGTAATTGGTGATTCAACTTTTGTATTCTACCGATTTGTTCATCCGCGTTATTTCCAAGGCCAATTTGTAATTTAGTAATTTACTTAAATTAATATTTAAATATTTACATTTACATACTCCACAGATTTAGAAGTCAATTGTATTATTTAAATTCTATCCTATAAATTGGTTGGTTATAATGATTAAAATACTTAGTTAAAACAAATCGGGAGAATACCAAAGGATATTCTATTTTTTATGTTAAAGAAATTATACTTTATCCAAAATTCAAAGGTTATCTATGACAATATTAATGGAACTGTATTAGATGATATCAGCTATGAGAAAGCTGGCACATTTTTTGAAAATAAAAAATAATAATAATCATTTTAATGAATGCTATGAAAGTATAACCAAATGTTTTGAAACATATTTTATCTGAGAAGAAATATAATAATTTCTAATATGAAATAAGCACCTGCTGAAAGAACGAAAAGGTCTCATCACTTTATTATATTAAGACATCTGTGGTACTGAAACATTTTTCCAAAATGAAATCAATTAAGAGAGAAGTAAAACAAAAAAAATTTTAAATTCTGTCTGAACATTTAAAAATATATTTTTTATTTATTGAAATAAATTCGAATATCAGATACATAGACCTTGTTTAAAATTAATATTCAACATTATTCCTGAGTATTTAGAATTAATAAATAGTTTGTACATATGTTTATATAAATAAGACATAAATATTTCATATTCCCATATAAATTTTATTGCCATTGGTTTTAAATCAAGAAATTTCAATTAGTTTTTGTCTGTACCTTTCAATCAATAAAGCTTTGAATGGTAACAACTTCCTCTGAACCTCATTTGTCTGAGTGAACATTGAAATTTGTCTCTTCTGTGCATCTTCTGAATAATAAAAATAATAAAAATGAAAATGAAAATAATAATTAATAATAACAATTAATTATAATAATTAATTACAATTAACAATAATAATTAATAATTAATAATAATAATTAATAATAATAATTAATAATAATAATTAATAATAGTATTTGATAATAATAATTAATAATAACAATTAATAATAATATTGTTACGCTTTTATATTACTATGAAACCTTTTCTTAACACCTAGGTCGTAAATTTACAGACCCTTTCATTTTTGTCAAGAACATGTTCTAAAATAATTGAATTAAAATGACTACAATAAAATCTATACCTAAAGGTGGTCACACATATAAAATAGTCTCAAATGTAAAATGTCATAAATATTCAAAATCAATAAACTGATACTGAAAATCAGAACAAGAAATAATAGTCAAATCGTATAATCAAATCAATGTAAGTGTTAGATCAAAATAATATAATCGATAAGTTCAAAAATCTAAACAAAAATTATTATAATGTTTAGGTTAATGTTAATTTTTTTTTAAAAAAAAAGATAAATATAGACATATAACAGGTATATCTGACGGCTTAAGAAGACGATGGATCCTGGGGTCGTTTGGTGAGCACGATCCAGTACGCTTAATAGCCCCTTAATAGCGAAGGACCTATTGTTGGCTCCTGTCACATAAAAATTGGCATAATAAATATTCACCAAATTAAATCTTCCGACAAATGTTTTTCAATAATTATTTTCTTCCGACAATAATCACTAATAAAATTAAGATACAAATTATACTAATTCACGTTTTGTAGCAGTCCATTGAGGATTCCAGTGCCTTTTATACTGATTAGACAACTACTCAGTCGTAGACCAGTATTCTTACTTGGAAATATTAAATCCCTTTTAGGCACTTGATTCAAATTTGGTCCCTAATTGCGGATCCTGATCTAATCTTGGCAATTCGTCACGATAATAATAATAATAATAATAAATAAATAAAAAATAATAATACAATAAGAACAAATAAATTCAATTTAACTAAATTCAGAATGTAAACATTTTAAATATTGATTTTGAGTGTTTAAACAAACTAATATTATAAAAGCGATTTCAAAAAGTTTAAAATTCTTTGTCTGAGAATTTATAATTACATATATTTATTACTATCTTTATTTTCTTTATTAAAATAAAAATCGAATATTACTATAAGATACCAATCATTTTCATGTGAGATGTACAACTTTGTGAAATATTCATATCCAATTTCATGGTAAAAGTAACTGGAAACTTACAATTGTTATTCAAATACAATATAAAAGAATGGAAGAAATGAAAAAAATAGTAGAAGAAATTATTAATGATATTCTGAACTGTATAAATAATAGCTTTAGTTATATTCTTGTGTTGTCAATATGTTAGGAATATATTTATTTCTTTATGTTATTTATTGATAAATAAATAAAGATTAAATATGTTTTCTAAATAAAACAGAACTAACTCGAAATATTATTTTATCTAACCCATCAAGCTGAAACAGTCTTAATGTACACAGGGTGTTCGATAAGTAATTGTGAATTTTAACCTTTTCTAAATGTGAGAAAAACGAAACTGATATTTTTTATATTACCAAAACTGAAAGTGTTAAATGTTATAAGGTTTGTTTAAAATGATGTCCCTAAAGATCATGAGGCTAGAAATGCAGTTTTGCAAACCTCTAACCAGAATTCATTCATTTATTTTAGAGTAGGCAACTACAACTAAATTATCGATGAAATCCATAATATTTATCACTTTGATTAGACCAAAAACGTGGAATCATTTAATTTTTCAAACAAGTCATCAGATTTTAGTGATATTATTTGGGTTTCCTATAATTTAGATTACATTATTTTCCTGAAGCCACATGGTGTAGGTGTGACAATTGACACGGAAAGGAGCATGGAAAGTTGCACTATTCAACCAAAAAATTTTTTCATGAAATATTAATCACTTCAGTGCTTAGTCAATATCTTTTGGACATTATCATTTCTTTCTATCATATAATCTGAAATATTCTTTTCAATTAATTATGGCACCATACGAAAGCGATAAGACAAAATACTATCTTGTTTTAGAATGTCTAGAATTCGGCTAATAGACATATTAAGAATACCAGAATATCTGAGAAAAAATGTTTATGGATGATCACAAAGTGGACCAATGGGACACATTTTATCCTGAGGGGGTTTAAAACACTTCCTGTGATGTATTGTAAATCGGTAGTGTTGAATTTGTTTCATTATTCTATTTCAGTGGTACCAACATTGATGGTTATGTGGAATGATATTCTAAACGTACAAATTTCTATTCACTTGCCAAGTTTCTGCGTCGAAACTTTTAATGAATCACAAATTTTATTATAAATAAACACAGGAAATCTATAAATAATGATCCAGTCAATATAGTGAAGAAAATTAAATAAAGCTGTAGAATGACTTATCGAACACCTTGTATGTTAAAGCTAAGTAAAAAAGCAATATCATAATTAATAATAATAATATTATTATTAATGATATCAGTAAATATTTATAATGCAGAAAAATAATTTTAATTACTAATTAAATTAAAAATGATGTTGGCTTTGCATGATCTTTGTCTGCCTATCTTGAACATCTCTTCCAAACTTTGCTTTAATATACCAGCACCTTTTTCACTATAATCTTTATTCATTTGTCAAAAACTGTGTTCTCCCAATCACATTTACTGAAACTTGTTTAATTACCGTAAACGATATTAACTCATTTCAACTTACGAAATGAATATCAACTATTATCTGTCCTACAGCATTCATTGAACTATTGTTTGCGATTTTTATGGTTTCCAAACTCATCACACCCGATGTCTATTAAGACTTCCATTTCATGGCCCTGTATGTTAATGGTTTTGCTTGGTCGTTCTTTCATCATACTATATTTGATAATTTGGCCTTCAAAATTGTTCAACAATCTCGTTGCGTCTTCTTCCATATTTTCTTTCTTCACTCATAAATATATGTTACATCTCGGTCTGTTAGAAGTTATTTTACATATATCTTATTTACAAAACAAATTTGATTCACACGATGCTCATAAATTGCACTAACCTAGCATAAGTGTCACGAATATATTCAACCTGAATGGGTTTATGAGAAATGTCATTTATTTCCTCTGCGACAACAGAGATGCAATATCATTGGATTGAAAATTAGGGACATGTCATTGAACTTGAAGCAGCGGTATTTACGTCGTAACAAAACTTCAATATAACACAACTTATATAAATGTTGGTTTCCTAAAACAAGTTAAATTGGAATTGATGTATCTAAGCCACGTAATCTAACCAATAAACATTTTGACGAATTGTGTTGGTTAATAATTCGCATATTAACTCACACTTTTGATCATAAGTATAAAGTCTACCAAATACAGTTCAGATGTCTTTGGTCCGGAGTTCTTCAATAACCATGCAAAAAAAATAAATAAAACTTTTATTTATTTTCATTTATTTGAAAATTTAATTAAATAAAGTATTTTGAATAATAATAATAGTAATGATAAAAATAAATGATAATAATAATAATAAATAATAATAATAAATATTGGTAATAATAAATCATAATAATAATAATCATAATAATAATAAATAATAATAATAATAATAATAATAATAAATCATAATAATAATAATAGTAATTATAAATATTAGTAATAATAAATAATAATAATAATATAAATAAAATATAAAATTTAATATATTTTGAATAAATATTTTATATAAATTTAAATTTATTTTCTAATTGGTGTTTTTTGAAAAATATTATTAATACATTTCTTAAAGTAGCTCGATACAATTTTTTGTCTGCAATCTTTTGTTTCTTTGTATAAATAAATATAATTAAGAAAAAAGCAAAGAATGCAAATCGATATGTTCAATAATATGCATTAATTTATTAATTTTAATCTTTCTGCAATTAATAATTGCATGGAAAATAGAATAAATTAATAAAGAAAAAATCATTATTTCTCCATCATATAATTATAATAATGAACGAGAAAGGAGAAAAGAAAATATTATCATGGCTAAGTCAGCCATTAAGAGAAAGAGATATGGAGATCTCCGATTAAAGTTGGGATAAAAATTTATTTCCATATAATTAGCCCTAGACATGAAAATAAATAGTTTAGCAGGCTTAAAATGACAGGAACAAATTTTGCATGTCTGTAAAGGAAATTGATCTTTATGATCCACCTTCAAAGGCAAATAGATTTTTTATAATCAAAAGTAATAAATCATTAAATATTGAAAATTTGGTTTGGTAAACAATTTTATATAATGGCACGAGTCGTTTGGTTTTGTTTTAATGGGTTATATAAATATATCTTTTTTGGAATAAGTGTAGGAGAGAAAAAAAGCTTATTGTGTTACTT
>JBBMKC010233026.1:0-11391 GCA_037834085.1 Bipalium vagum | reverse complement strand
ATTATTACTTTTATATCATTTTACGAAATTAATGAAGTTATATAACATGAAGATTAATATAGACATTAAAAAGGGAGTAAAAAGTTTCAAATAAACATTTTTACAGAGATCATAAGAATATATAACATAGAAGTACGATTATAAAAGAAAAATCACCCTGAATATGTTCTCAGGAGAAATGAAAAGGTTTGAGACCGTTCAAGTTCACTCAAATTTCATAAAGGCTATTTTGCATATCATCAAAAAGAAATACAATAAAATTATCATAATCTGTCTCAAAAAACCAACCAGGAATAAAAACCCATTTGTTTCCATCTCGTTTCCCATTTTACTTTTATATTGTTTACCCTGAGATGTCAGTGAAATCCTGGGTTCGAAAATGACAAGTTATTATTACAGCCCCATTGTCCCATTATGCGATCAATTATCACAGGAAATTGGGCAGTCCATAAGACCAATACAATCCTTTCAAACAGGGCTCCTTTGCATCCATATTTATATATACAAATATATCAAAAATGGAAAATGAATTGAGAAAATTGTTCTGGGTTAAATATATAAGGCAAAATTTTAAGAACGATAATTGTTTCAAGAGGTCTCTTTGAAACTTAATTGGATTTCTGGGCCTTTCCATCCAGAGATTGATTGACTACCAATTAAAAATAATGTTTTCATTGTAATTGACCCAAAAGAGAATTGAAAGAGGGAAAACTTTAAAACTGAAATGGGTTGTTTTAATTAAAATGGAACTTAAATCACAGAATAGCACGCAAAGGAAAGGGGTAACAATAATTTTTAATTACACAGAATTTTTTGCATGTCTGGTTTCCACATTTTTTGGAAGGGAATATTTTTTAAAAAATTTTCAAAAAAATCAATAAATATTTTTAGAGATTTATTTTTTTAATTTTGAAAAAACATTTTAAAAATATTTATTCTCATTAGTACATTAATAGTATTAACAAATGGAGTTTTAAGATTGGTCAAAAATTCTTATTAATTTATTGATATTATTATGTTTTTATATTAATAATAAAATATATTTTATATTAATAATTTTTTAATATTAAATATTTATATTAAATTAATAATATCATTTTATTTAAATAATTTCTTTAATGTTTTACAAATTATTCAAAATAGTTATTCTTAAGTTTTAAAACAACAAATGACCAAAAATTCATTTAAACCGTTTTTATTAATTTTTCACATTTTTATAAATTAAATTATTTAATTTTAAAATTTTTTTGAATTTTATAATTACGTGGTGAGTGAGATAAGTTTCCAGACTACATGGAAAATAATGTTTCTTAATAAAAAATACTATGAGTGTGGAATAAATGTTTCATATATTTACGTGAAACAATGTTTGTTTAAATGTGTATCGACAATTGATTGAAGTACTCAGTTTTTTTGAATTCTGGTTACTTTTTTAATTATATCGGTTGAATACCGAAGTATGTGATAAATTTCTTAGTGAAGCTTGGAATAAGCAATAAGGAAATTCTTGATCAGTTTGCAAAAGTGTACGGCACACATTATCCATCAAAATGGGTTGGATAAATACTAAATATAATATAATAAATAAATAAATAAATCCAATATATTTTTGGATTGGAGAGTTCAAGGGTGGCAGAGCAAGTGTTTTCGAGGATGAAAAACCTGGTCGGCCTATGGAACTCGACAAAGAAAAGTTAGAGAAGCGATTACTTGAAATCATTACGGATGACAGAAAAAACGTTCTGAAGGATCTGATGAAGTAGATAAATGTTAGTGACTGGTTAGTAAGTGAAATCATATAGAATTTGAATGCTCTCGTTGCGCTTTGTGCCTCGAATTCTCAATTTCGAGATGTGTGACGCGCGTCTTTTTAGTTACAGCAAAACTTTGATCTCTTTCTGTGAGAAAGAGCTCTTGATTTCAAACCAATACAGTTACAGTGGACGAAACCTCTCTGAGTTAATTTATACCATCAACTAAGCTAAAGTTGCACTGAGAAGAATCACCTCGTCGCTGCCTCATGCTGACAGTTTTTTGGGACAATAGATGAATAATCAAGTTGAACTTCGCAGAAAAGACTCCAAATCACTAGGGCGTATTGTTGTTCTACCATAAAACTGAATCGACAGATTCTGAAGAAGCCACAGCGGTCACTATTGTGACTGCTTCAGGACAATGTCCCAATTTACACTAACGCACTGTCCAAGCTAACAATTGATGATTTTCAGTTTCAATTGCTCAGTCATCCACCTTCCTAGGCTTCTAGTGATTTTTGAAGATTATTACACCTGAAAAAGGCTTTGTATGGTAAAATCTTCGTTTTCAAAAGACTTAAAAGGTCAAGAATTTCTTGAAGGAACCAATTCTAAATTTATCTATCGAAATCCGTGAATTATATCTTATTAAGATACAAATCAAGTTCTCATAACAAAGGGAAGGTTGTTCTAAGCGGGAATGATCTTCTCAGCTACAGTTCCCATTACAAAATCTTGCAGCCTATCTTTTAATATATGGGAGAGAAGAAGCAGCACCTAAGTAAACTCTCCTTCATGTCTTACCGGACCTCATAAAGCATCAATATAGGTTTTCTAAAATCATTTTTGAAAATATCTCTGAAATTTTAAACGATTATTTAAACAAATTGTTGTATAAAAAAATTGTTGGATAAAAAAATATTTTTCCAACTCTTAACTTCTCACAAAACACACTGTTTCAAATCGGAACAGAACATTTTTAATGATTTAATATTATTATTTTTTTTTATGTTTTAAAATTATTCTTGATAATTAAATAAAGAAAAATGTATGTGTAGAAAAACTGAAAATGAAAATCTATTTTAATTCTAAGAAATTTTGCTAAAGTTTAAAATAGGAGTTTAATTTATGAATTTTTTTAATGTTCCTTTTCCACAAATAAAAGATTTTTTGATAAACTGGTTAGAACGTGTTTCCCTCTGAAAAAAAAACTCAGTAAAATATAAAATGTAAAAGTTTTGCCTATATTGCCTACAAAATATTGCAGACAACATCGTGATGGAAATCGTATTTTAAAAATAATTTGAAAAGAAAAAAAATAAATTCAGTTTCACTCTAATTATAGAGCTCGTTCTCTTTGGTTTCCTCAAGAAATTTTTAGAAAATATTCATAGTTATATTTTCAATTTGAATGATAACATCCGTTGACAACGGTATTTTTGAAAAATAAAATTATATTTTTTCATTCATATATCGATTTAAAGTAAATCACTTTTATTTTATTGATTTTTATTTATTTATTTTTAATCTATAAAATTTAAATTGATAAATTAGATGTGCCAATATGACTACGCCGATTGGAAATTATATATTTTTACATTCAGACATTTATTAATTTTTGTTTTTGTTTATTTGAAATACTGTTTAAACACTATTTATGTGTTATCTTTTTAAAACGTTTAAAAGAGAAGACGTCATTTGTCGAAATTGGTTCTTTTCATGGTCGTGGATCCAATCAAAAACCAAATACCTGGGAATTAGGATTTAAAATAGCAGAAAATTATTAAATTATGGAAAAATTTACGGTCAGGACGATCATAAACACCCAAAATATCCGGAAAAATTTCGTAACCAGAGCCGAGACAAACATTTTTAAAAAACTTCCTCGTGTCAATGACAACCACTTCTTTGATTTGAAATAAATCACTGTTTTTGTTTTTTTTCTATTGATGTAACCAAATTGATTGTTAGATCAAGAAAGCTGTTGAAAATGATTTCAATCATTCAAGCTTAGAGAGTTTAATATGGAAGTCAAGTAACATGAGCTGTAAACATTATGAACAAAGAGGAATTCGAATTGATCTTTTGGAAAATTAAAAATCTTAATTTATAAAACTTATATATAAAAATAATTTTCAAATTGTATCTTTTTTCAAAAAACTTATGAAGATATAAAAATTTAATTTTAAAATGACTGCTTTTTCATCTTAAAAAGATAGTAAACATTTCTCTTTTTTCTGTCGAATTTCTGTTCAGCTCTGACTTATTCTGACAATACTTTCCAATTAGTTAAAATAATATTTCATTTTCTTTTTGCTTATTTTTATCTATCAAACAACCAGGGTTTACATGCTTTGTTTCAGAGCAAAACTGAGTCAGGACGCCCAAATCCGTTCTAAAATTCTTTAGTTACAAAAGTTACTGAAAATTTCTTTCGCATTAACATAATTCTATTAGATTTTTTAATTGAATGTTCCAGCAAATAAAAATATTGATATTGATCATTTTCAGTTGTCAACAGTACAAAAAATGGAACTCGTGGTTGTTACCTGTGTTCAAAAAAAACTGAAAATAATATTAGATGTTTGAATTAAGTCGATCCGTTTCGATGTCAATTAATCATTGATTTTTTCTTTATTGATAATAAGTTCAGATTTTTTGTTTTGAAATATTATAATATTATTTTCCCGATAAACGTTTGGAATTGTAATAATTAATTCTTGTTTAACTCAATAAAAATTTCAAAATTCAAACCGCAAAACCAACATTTCCAGGAAAAAGACAGCAACTGAAGCTCATTGACTTTTCATGAAGAGTGATAAATCATGTAGAGCATATTTTAGAAGTTTCAAGTAACTGATTTCAGTTTCCATGAAAAAACTCGTTCAAATCGGTCGACCATGAATTACAAATGCTAATCGGTGAAGATCCTTGTCAATCACAACATGATTTATATGTATTATATTATATATAATGATTAAAATCCCACTTAATTTCACTCAATCTATTTTAAATAATAATAATTATTATTATTATTATTATTTTAGTAATAATAATAAAATAGGATATAACACTGACTTTCACAATTACTTTTATTGCTAAAATTCAGATTCACGCAGAAATATGAACAGATAGATATGTACAATGTGTTCTTCATTAACAAATTATCTCAGATTTTTGTCGTTTATTACTTGCTTGATGTGTGATCAAAATACAGGGGGAAAATTGCTTTTATTTCTAATTAAATTTGGATTAGCTTTTAATATTCCATGCAACCCATTTCCTTCATGTTCCAAATGATTTTAATTTTCTTTTATTTGTTTGAGTTTTATATATTATCAAATCTTTTATTTTAATTAATTTATTTTTTGCAATTTTAATTTATTTTTGAAATTTATTTTATTTATTTTTTGCAAATTTTTACTTTTTTAATAATTAATTTTTTTTTTTGCATTTTTTAAATTTTTTTAATTTAATTTATTTTTTGCAATTTTTTTTTAATTTTAATTTTTGAAATGAAAAAAAATTTCAACTTTTAAATAATTAATCAATATTGTTTTTTATGTAATATCATAATTTGTTTTGTTACTTATATACAGAAAATATTTTAATATAATTAATTTAAAATAAAATATTTATTAGAACAGCAGATGTGTTCTCGTGGATTAAAACTTAAAGAAAATTTTGAAAAAAGAAATTTAATTAATAAATTATTTAAATTAATAAAAACTGGTAATAAGAATTTTTTTAATTTAATTATTGAAGAATTTTTCTTGATAGTTTTAAATAACTACCCATAGATTTTTTCCTATTTTCCATCAATTTATTATTTGTTTGGGAAACCATCTAAAAGCAGTTAAACGATGGTTTTTCAAATCGTTTTAAAGATGGCTTAAAAAGAATGAAGACAAAATGCTAATTGTTGCGTATTTGAAATAAAAATTGTCTAAAGAGCAATTTATTTTCAATAATTTTATTAAAATATTTGTAACAAAAATTCATGTCTTTGCAGATTGCTTTTTCTTTATTTTTCAATACCACAATTTATTAAAAATTAAAAATCGCAAAAAAAATATTTTTAAAAAATTGTCTCTTCCAATCAATATTTTTCTTACTCTTTTATGATAAATGTAGAGTGAATTTAAAATTCAAAAAAATATTGTTTGAATTAAAAGAAAAAAATTGCATTTAAACAAGATTTATTTTTCCTTTTAGCCCCCCGATCTCATAGGTTTAATAAAACAAAATTTAATTTATTTTTTAAATGTTTAAATTCGAATGATAGGTTTTTTATTTGTCGAAAAATTTATAAAATAACAATTTAATTAAATTTTAGTGCTTTGAAATTTTTGGATTTGAAGAAATAAATTACAAATAAAATCAAAGTGATTTAATAAAAATTTCGAATATTTTTATTAATCTTATACGCTTTAATTTAAGCCTCAAAATATAAAAAAAAATAATATTTATTAAATTAATGTTTAATTTAATTTTTATCAAATAATATAAATAAACAAAAAAGTTTTAAAAAGTAATTTAAATTTACCAATTTAATTTTCCACCAATATTATTTTATTATTTATTAAATTTAATATTTATATTTAATAAAAAATAATTGGTTAACATTCTGAACGAAATTGAAAAAAATTTCTTTTATGAAATTTAATATCAGATATAATTCATTTACTAAAATTTTGAAACTTTGTTTTATACTGTGTTGTGTTTGGAGTTGTTGAAGAGTTGTTATTGGGAATAGTTTATTATTCTGTGGAACAGTGAATTAATTTTGTGAATTAATTTTGTGGTAAAAAGGAAATAAATTATTAAATTAAAATTATATAAAGTTGTTATATATTAAATTGTAGTTAAGATTTTAACAGAACTTGGTAAACTTGATAGTTTTAATTATATTATGGACAACAAACATATTCTGTGCAGCTTTGTATAGTCTAAAGTCTAGACCAGTGGCCTTCAACCTGGGCGATATCGCCCACTAGTGGGGTTTATTTTTGAAATTTTGGGTGGGCGTTAGGAAGAAGTTCTTGGCATCGAAACATCAAGCACAGGGGTATCATTAACTCTTTCAACCACTTATACTAGTTGTAGATATTGCATTCTCTTTTGTCAATAAATATTATTTGGATTTTAATAAGTTTTTCAAAGTTTAAATGGGTGATAGATTTTTTTATAGATGGAAATGTAGAAAAATTACGCTTTAGGCTAAAAAGGTTGACGATCGGATGGTGTCCACCTGATAATCTGGTAATCGGTTGATAACTCGTATGATGATGATAATATTTTTATTCTTGTTAACTTTTTTTTAAAAACTGTTATTGAACAATTTTTAAGAACGTATTGTGTCATTAATCTGATTTAAAGTAATTACTTTATTTCTATCATTATTGTTTCATATTACAATTGTGAAGGATGAAGATCTTTCGTATTTTGATTAGTTCATTGAATTTGTTCTTGTGTGTATTTTTTTAATTGAAATATTTGATAAACATTATTTGATTGCACAGTCGACTTGCTTTGTACTGTAATTGTAAGGAGTAATGTCAAACTAATTGAAATTTTCTATTCAGTCAAGGTTTACCGAAGTGAAACGGAAAAGTTAATTTAAAGAAACACAAATTGTTTAAGAAAATAATTTAAATTATTGGAATAATTTAAATGTCAATAATTCGATTTTTGCTTAAAATATAATTTTAAATAACGTTTGTCCACTTTGTTTTATGGAACAAAGAAGCCGTGGTATCAGATAACTTTAATAATAATAAAAATTAATGTTGTTCCGACTGGTTAGCTTCACAAACTATTAGTGAAGGATTTAAGTTGTATTATATCGTTAACTTTAAGCAAACAACTAACGTAAAGAATTAACAATTTCATTTAAAATATTTCATAAAATTATATTAAAAAATAATATAAATTATATTATTATTTTTCGATTCCTGATAAATTAACATAAAACATTATGTTGAGATGACATTTTTTAATTATTCGTCTAAAATCGTTTCTTATCCTAAATCCTAAGACTTATCCTTTATCTGTATTGAAATTCATCATCAGTTCAGAGTTAGTACAATAAATTCATTGTCCTTAAGATTCTGTTTCATTACCATTTAACCTTTAGTTTAATTAACTCTAAAGTTCTGTTAAAAATTCCTCTTACATTCCGAGTGGAAAATAAATTTTAGCGGAAATTGAAATACTAAAAAAATACATAAATTCTTAATATTAAAAAAATGTGTATTTTTTCTCATTAAAATAATTAAATGAAAATATAAATTTTATTTTAATCAAAAAATAATATTTTTATTAAAGAAACATTTTGGTTATTATATGTCAAAATCTTTTGAAATGGAAAATATTTTATTTTACAAAGGAAAATTCATTTCTCTCAATTAAATTATGATTACGGATTTATTTCCTTTCTTAGTAATTACTTTGAAAAAATTTGGTGGTTTTTATAAATATTTTTCCAGATTTTTTGTTTTAATTATTTAATTAAACCGAAACAAAGGAAGCAAATATTTCATTCGTTAATCAAAACAATCAAGACAGTTTCTTATATATTAAGTTTGTAGTATAAATATTTGAAAGATTCTTTATTATTTTCCTTTATTTTTTTATTTGAGTTTGGTAATGTTCATCATATTAATATTTATTGATTTAAATTCCATAAATCTTTAAGATTTTAATTGTTATGCTGATATTTCAAATCTGGATATTCGATCAAATTTTGTCAAACCGTGGTAATTCAATATATCATTATAAATTTTAATTTTATAACCCATATTATATTAGAGCATTTAAAATAAAGTACTTAAAATTTAAAAAACCACTATATAATATAATAAGATAAATATGATTTTAAAATTAAAAATTCCCCGTGGTTTCATATAATGACTTTCGATTATTACCAAGGAAAAATTAAACCTAAGGAAAATGAAACAAACTAATATATCAAAATCTATCAAAATACGGAGACGAACATATATATATATATATTGTGGAAGAAGTCAGATTAGCAGCAATGGGTGTATAACAGATTTCATTGGTCAACAATGATGTCCTTATCAGAAAATCATGTCGTATGTATGTGCAAGATATATTCAGCG
The DNA here is from genome assembly GCA_037834085.1 of Bipalium vagum. Classification (NCBI taxonomy): domain Eukaryota; kingdom Metazoa; phylum Platyhelminthes; order Tricladida; family Geoplanidae; genus Bipalium; species Bipalium vagum. Next base: position 2,513 of record JBBMKC010233026.1, on the reverse strand, counting down.
TTATCATTTTTATTCTTATTGTAAAAAACGACACGAAATTCTAATATTAAAAATATAGTCACCATTACGATAATCTCACCGATGGATAATGCAGGTAGAGCCAGTCACTCAAAGCTGGAATCCGCGTTAATTGTAAATAAATTTAAGGTCAAAAATCAAAAAAAAATTTTAATCAAATTTTTCTGTCATTTTTTTTTAATCGCAAGTTTGACAAATAAACTAAACTTTCAGTCGGTCTTAATCCCTTATAAATAATAAACTTAATTAATGTCATAGATTAATAAACCAATCTTTATTCTTGAATCCGGTTATTTTTGGTACTTTTAATTGTTTAATATTTATTGTCGGTATTAAAGTCTGTTGCTTCTCGTGGTTCTTCGTCAAAAAAAAATTATTAAATGGTTATATGTATAACAATTGATTGCATACTTTTATATCTATCTCTTCAAAGGATGAATATCGGAAATTGAGTCAAAGTGGTCCTGAAGAAATCTAACGAGAAATGATCCAATCGGGACTAAATCAAACCTGTCAAACCCTCACGCGAAAATTTTGATTGAATGATCTTAGGTATTGTTTTTCTTATTTCACTTGCAAGATACCAATGATTCTATTTATAGTTATCTATGAGTTTCTGCAGTACGTGGTGGCAAATTTCAACGTATAGATTGGCTTGTGCTTCGGTCAACTCATGTGGGTCTTGACGGAGCATAATTGAATTGATGCAGTACCTCAAAACTGTTTTTTAAATCACGACTACTAGATGATAGTTCATAGTCAAGATTGCTCAGCACGTCCTAATTATCCAACTGCAATAGTCGACCACAACAAGGTTTTTTTCAAAACTAAGGTTATCAGCTTTGAAACGTTTGTATCAACGAGATACAGTTGTATCGTGGACGGTCTCCTCATTTACAGCATCACATATTTATTTTTCTGCTTCTCTAGTAGAAATTCAGTACTTCCAACAATAGCGAATAATAATTCTCGATTTATTTATATTCAAAGTCATCTAATATTATTTTTTATTAAATTTTTTACTTATATCTTAAGAATTTTTAAAAATTTTGTTAATCAAGATAATGAATTAAAAATATTTAAACAAGCAAATATTATTATTGATTGTATTTACAGGTTTATGCAGAAATATAAAGAAAAATTTTTCGATTGTTTCTATTTAAGTTTCATCGCATTTTAGTCAGCCAAAAATATCATCTGCATGGTTACTATTAAAATGACAGGTTTCATTGTTTTGTCATCTTTTTTTCATTAAATCAAATTTACAGCTATTTTATGCTTCGAAATCAAAGACGGATCTTTGGATGAGAACAGTTTTATGGACTTTATTAGTGACAAGCTATACAATCATTTCGATCGAAATCCTGGGGATGTATTAATGATGGGCAATTACAGGTTCCATCACCACAAAGATGTTATTAAGTTACTGATAGCACTAGGTTTTTCTTACAGATTTCTGCAATCATACTCGCCTCAACTAAAAGTCACAAATATCATCCTTTATGAGAATCATTATAGATCAGGACGATTTATAAGAGTTGATTACCCTAGTACTCGTGCATGACGATATCGATTTAAGTGGTAATTTTCGCACTATGAAGCGGATTATAGAAAAACCCTTGACGAGACAAGAATTTATTTAGTGTACATTTTCACTATATATGTCTGAATATTTTTATATGTATTTCTGCATAACCCTGTAAGGGTACTTATATTCTAATATTTTGTAAGTTCTGCAGAATTTATGTCCCAAATCTAATATTAAGAATTGAAAAATCTGACCTTCAAATGAATTATGTTTGTTTATAATTTTAAAATACCTCTTGATGAACAAGCTCAGATTAGAAGATCTAGAAAGTTTAGTACGTGAAAAGTAATGAATATTATACACTGATTTCTTCAAGCTCCTACCATTTTAATTAAATATGTTTTTAATGTAATTTAATCAAAAATGAAAAATGTAAATGTAAAAATAATTACTTTGAAAAAAGAACAAAAAATGAAAATTGAATGAGATCTCATATATTAAGTAATTTTCATTTTGTAAAAATCAATTTCCCTCTTTTATTCTTTGGATATGTTTGTTTGAATTGTGGAAAATCAATGAAGCCCACAATTTGTCTTTTGTAAATTTTAATTCTTTAGAAATAAGGAGAAAAGATATGATTTTACTGTTTAATTATCCGGAAGCTTAAATATCACTGGTAATTAATGAAAGCATGGGATAAGGCATATGATGCCAGGAATCCAAGTTCACATATCCTGCTAATAAATCTTTTTTGAATCTCTTAAACGATTAATTAAAATATTTAATTATTAAAATTTTAATTTTTTCAATCCTGAACTAAATATTTATATCGATTAAGTTTTTTTCAAAATCCATAATAAAATCTAAAGTTTTTTCTTTTTTATTATTAATATTATTATTACTATTATTACTATTATTACTATTATTACTATTATTACTATTATTACTATTATTACTATTATTACTA
>JBBMKC010233015.1:0-11391 GCA_037834085.1 Bipalium vagum | reverse complement strand
CAAATTTTCCTTTATTAATTCATACTGCAAAAATTAAGTTTCATAAACCGCCATTAATTTCTTTACAACCTAATACATCAATTAATCAAACTAGACTTACAAATTCTTTTCTAAAATAAATAAATCGGGTTTTTATGGTATGGAGTAAGTACATACGTTTATAATTATCAATCAGAGTATTAGTTCGATTCTTAGGTAGTAAAAGTAAATTTCTTGATTAAATAATAAATATATTATGAGAATATCTTTAAAATTATGAAACATTTATAAAAAGTGGTAATAATTTTGTACCACGCATAATTATGTCAATTTTCACTTTATCTCTCCTGTATGAATTTCAATCAATAAAATAGAAATCTCGTTTTAAAAAACCGTGCTATGGAAATAAATTTAGTCAATAAATGAATAACTGATTCAGATTTGAGCACATCCAGAAATATATTTTTCTTTAAAAATATTTAAACACTGATATTTATTTCAATTAATCAATCATCTTTATATTTAAATAACAAAAAATTTTCAACAGGAAAATATTTCCTTCCTGAAATCGAAAATTATCCAATCAGGTAAGCAAACAAAAACATTATACAATACTCAGATCTTATATCTGCCTGTAAAATGTATAGAAACTGACTAAAAGTTTAATTGAGTTCTTCAAACGATAATAACATCGATCTCTCTTCTGGACAAATAACTAAAATCAATAAAGTAGAACGATCATCTTACGGAAATTTGATAAAATATCATAAGAATAAATTCGAAAAAAGGAATTTTACTAAAAAAATTCTTTCACAGAAAAGATTTTTTGCCGAAATCTTATGAGAAACTTCAGTATAAACATATTTCATCGAATATCAGAGAAAATCGTCAATATAGTCCACAAATTCGACATAAAAACAACAGCCACTTTCGTGTGTCATCGTTAATTTTTGATGCGATATTACGTATCGTCTGAAATCTTATCTTAACAAATATTCGCGTCCGTCGCTTAAATTTATCATCGTTTCCTGTAGAAATACTGTCACAAATTAGTCTTAATTCATCCAACAGAATCGAGAATATGCAGATGCCGACGGCTTTCTATTCATGATTCCACTGAGTCTAAAAAACAATCTTTAAAAACTTTTTGAGATTTATATTTCCTTAAGTGAAAGAAAGATCGTCTTCTACACTTCGTTACATCGATCTAGGTCTGGATTTTCTCAGTGAATTTATGATTATATCTCAAACTAAACTGGGTTATTATTTTACAAAAAGGAATCAATTCGAAAAACAAATTAGATTAGATCATATAAATCCATCAATTTATATATCGTTTGAATTAGTACCTATTTTCCGATCGATTGACACATACTGATTTCTTCTAAGAAATCGTTTTTAGTATGAATTTCCCTATTAAAATCTTCATCTTTATGATCATATATCCATGGTAATTATTTGTTCAATTTGTTAATGTCCAGGTGGTTTCTTGGGTATAACTCAAACCAATAGTGAAGAACGAGCTTGTAACAATAATTTGAAGAAAACTTTGATAAAAATCAAGAACCCAGAAGAGAGAAATGAGATTATTAAATAAATTGATATGCGATTGTTTTGTCATTAAAAATGTACAAGAATTGCTAAAAAACTCTTTCAATTTATAATATTTGTGTAGAGCCTATTGTCGTTGAAATACTTTTCATGTGTCAATCTTATTATAAACAACGATGGACAGCCCATAAAAATTGGCTGAAATAATTTCCCCACCGAAAAATCAGTATCAGAACTAAGAGCTCAAACCATTCAAAACTAAGTCAATGGTCTCTCATTTTAAGGTGATCTTTATATTGTGATCGAGCAAATCTAATTGAAAATCGATAATTTATCTCACATCAAACACATTTTATTCAATATCAATCTTATAGTATAAAAGAAATCCGGAAACTATATAGATCTCCCAAGAAAAAGCATGTACAATTGACAAGAATCAGATCTTTGTTACAAATTTATTACGAAATAAAAGAAATGTTGATTGAAGGAATTTCCTTTCTTTAAAAATTTACTTAACGAAAAAACGTTCGATCTTTCTTGACTTTCACTTAAGATCGAATCATTTGTGAGAAGAATGTGATTTTGATTTCAAGAAAATTTGACTAGTTGTCCAAAGATCATTTCCAGAGAGAGAAATACGTGAAAAGTTGATAAATCTTTTATACTATCGTCCTTAAAATTGTAAAATAATTAAAATCAATAACAAGATACAAAAATTTGTAGGATGACTAAAATTGCCCCCTCTGTAGATTTTGATGCAGTTTAATCAATAATTCTAGATCCTTTAAATTTTAATCCACTCTAAGCCTGTCATAATGTTGAGAATGATTGTACTTATCAAATGCATGTCTTCAGTTTAATTAGTACTATTGAAATGCTTTGTAAATGAAAAATTCTATATGTATTTTTAATATCATCTTAGACTAGTTTTGAACGGACTACAAGCTTGTTTTAACAGACTAACAACCGATGACCAATGGAGAATAGTTTTGTATTTTTCCATCAGAATATCAAATAAAATGTTATAATTTTTCCATTCTTTTAATGATGCGGTTTTTAAAGTTAAGTTTAATTTTAGCCAAAATTAAAATATCAATGTATATGAAAATTAAAATGGTTTTAAACACTATGTTATACCTGAGGTAAAGAAGAATTGATTTGGTCCTCCAAAATATCCTTTTCCTTTTGCAATTCTGATAATTGTTCTTTCGTACATTCCAAAGCTTCGTGAGACTTCCGTAATTTTTCCATCAGATTGTCACGTTCATCGAGCATATTGAGTAGCATATCTTCGACATTAGCTCCATCACTACTAATCTTAAAAGATTTCTTAGTACACAAAATATCTTTTGTATAAGAAATTTACTTGTGAATCTCGATCTTCGTATCCACTGCCATTCTCACTAATTGTTGGCATAATATCACAGATCATTGTAAAAGATATGTTTAACAATCAAATGTCTAAAAATCAAAATATAGAATCAAATTAGTAATAAGACATTAATAATACTTTTAAAATCTAAATTTTTTGAATAAATTACTTTGAAAACAAATTGTAGAATTTAATACTCTAATTGATGAGAAAATATAGATTTATGAAAACTAATTTTATTATAAAACTGTCAATAACAAATAATTAATTGTTTTGAAATTAATATAAATATTTTTGAATTATTTAAACAATTTGAATTAAGATTATAAATTTATTAAATTTTAAAATATCAAGAAATCAACTTTTATCCTTGAAATTAATTCATTCAAAACTCTTTCTGATATATTTTTATATATTTAAGATTATCTTATGGGTAAAAAATGTAATACTTAATTTTTACAGAAATAGTACTATCCGAGTGCTCATTTATTTACTTCCACTATCACAGTTTATAATAATTCAAACAAAAGAAACCCGGAATTTTAATCCTAATTAAATTTTCAACACTTTCTTTTAGATCTAATGTATTGACTGTGTTTATTTATATAAATATCTTATTTTAATGAGGTTTTCAAGAAATATAATTTCAGACAAGTTAAGGAAAATAATAAAATAAAGATTTTAAAGATTTCAAATTGTTTATTTTTCTTTTAATGATGTGATCTCAACCCTTTTAAATACACTATCAAATTCAAAATCTGTACTAAAGTTGTTTTTGTTGATCATTCATTAAAATTGATACCGAAATGAATCTGAAATATTATTTAAAGGTTGATCTTCAGATTGTACCACAGTTTGTTATAATACACATAAATTTCTGCAACCTCTTCAATTTATTTCCCATAATACGTGGAATTTTTTTAATGAAATATCTTGATATTTCTTAACACCTCAACACTAGATAAGATTGAGTTCGTAAAGAATTTTAAGTATGAGTCAAACTCTTGCATTTGTCGTTTATAATTAATAATTCTCTCAATGGAGATGATTGTTGTTTGAGGTTTTATATTTTTTCTTGTCAAGAACACATTCTTTAAACATTATAAGTCCCTGTCTAAGGAACTATTGATTCTTGGATATTTTCATTTAGCCTTTGCAACAGTTCCCTTTAGTAACTATTTCGTACCTGACTCCAAATTTTATATTGGTTTGTTCGGAAAGTGGCCTGATTAAAGAAAATTAAATAACAGCCAAATTTATTAAATAGTCAATCAAAAAAACAAAGTCAATTTCCATAAATAAAATAAATATTACTGAGTTCTCTTTAGCTGATAATTTTAACTGTAAAAACACTGGCAGACTTCTAGGAAAACTCCACTCATTCCCATTTGGCTGAGTCCTCTTCCAAATCTGATAGCTTTACTTTGAAACAATCGCCTTCAACTGTGATTCTCTGAGTAATTTCAATTCTCAGCTTTCTCTTCAATTCAATACTCTTCTAACTTCAATTTAATTCTCACTTATCTTTCACTTCTCAATTTTAATTAATTTTTCTTTCTAAATGTTTTATTTTTTAATTTCTGTTGACTTTGGAAGCTCTGCTATTCCATTAAATAGGCGTTTTCAGAATTTTTCCAATGAATGCTCTCTCATATATCCAATCCTATTGATCAATGCTGAAACCGGGAGTCTCAAACAATAGTCTCTGCTCGAACTCATTCTACTGAGGCAAATAATTAAACATCTTTCTTTCATCTTTTTATAATCAAGTCTTGCCATCTCCCCTTTTCCCATTTACTAATGGAACGTCAGAAGTTTACTAGGAGTGCAGCTCCTACGTATCAGATTGAATAGTGAAAAATAATTAACTCCCTTTTAATGCAACTGTCTTGATATCTGACCATTCTTCCTTTCATTTATTTTTTCACATCAACAAAGGGAGCGCCTGGAGTTTCAATTATTCAGGTCAACTCAAACGTACTATTCTAAAATTAATAATTTAATTATTTATTAATTATATGTATGATTATAATTATAATTATTTATTATTAATTATTACACTGGTCAGCATTTTATTATGCATTTCTGAATCGTTTTTTCATGCTGATTTCAAATATTTAAGTTATTTTGCTCCATCACCTCAAGTTTTCATTTAATATGTATATTTTAAATAACAAATTGTTTAAATAATTGTACAACACGTGACATTTTTTAAATTGAAAAAGAATTTTTCATAAATAATACGTGAAACATTATAATTAAAGAATATATTTAAATTATATTTTTAGATGAATAGAAAGTGCAAAAATAATCCTGGAAAGTTCTGCTACATTTGTGGTCAAGTAATTTTTTAGGGTCGACAGTTGCCTGTCACCAATTTTGTGAAGAAAAGCTATCATACCTATTTTGGTATTAAGCTTGGTGATCAAGACAAAGCTTTTGCACTGCATATATGTTGTAAAACATGTGTCAAAGGTCTACGATGCTGAAGCAACGGAAAAAAAATTTTTGTATCCCTATGATTTGGAGAGAAGAAAGAGATCATGTAAGTGACTGCTATTTTTGCATGACAAATCTGGAACGCATAAATAGAAAAGCTAAACATCATATCAAGTATCCTGGTGTTCCATCTGCGTTGAAACCGGTTCCTCGTGGACCAGAAGTCCCAATTCCAAATACACCCCATCATATAGATTCTTCGTATGATTCATGTGGAGATAAATTTTATGGATAAATCTACAACATATGAGGCAACAACTGCCACAACTGAACCCATGCCCTTAAACCAAATAGACCTGAACGACTTGATAAGAGATCTATGCTTGTCCAAGGAATCTGCTCAGCTGTTGAGATCTCGGCTGAAGAAAAATCATCTGTTACATCCATCAGTGACATTCTCCTGGTACCATAATTGTGAAGAAGAATTTCATAAATACTTCACACTGCATAAAGAAGTATCACTAATTTACTGCAATGATATAAGCGGTCTTATAGCAGCTATGGGTTTAACATACAACCCTTTAGAATGGCGCCTATTCATCGACTCTTTATCCAGAAGTTTGAAAGGTGTACTACTCTATAATGGTAACAAAGTCTCTTCTGATCCGGTAGGCCGCTCGATTTAAATGTCGGAAAACTATAAAAATATGAAACTTCTTCTACGTAATTTAAAGCACGAAAATCACAACTGGGTGATATGTGGTGATCTAAAAGTTATTTCTTTGTTGCTTGGTCTTCAAGGTGGATATAAAAAATATCCCGGCTTCATCTGTTTATGGGACAGTAGAGCAGACGAGCAGCACTACATACGAAGGGATTGGCCAGTAAGGTCTCATCTCCAGCCAGGTTCACATAATGTTCTTTCCAATTCCCTTGTCAATCCCTAGAAGATTTTGCTTCCACCGCTACACATCAAGCCCGGCGTAATGAAAAATTTTGTCAAGTCACTAGACAAGAAAGGTCAAGCTTTTGCTTTCATTAAAGATAAATTTCCGTGCATAAGGAAGGCTAAATTGGAAGCAGGGATTTTTGATGGCCCTCAAATTAGAGAGCTCCTGAAAGATACTGATTTCGATGATTGTCTCAAAGATTATGAAGCCAATGTATGGCGTACATTCAGGTTCATCGTCAACAATTTCCTAGGAAAGCATCGAAGTTTAGACTATGAGCATATTGTGGAAGAGCTCGTTCAGAATTTCAAGGTTCTTGGTGCACGTATGTCTGTAAAGATACATTTCCTCAACTCACATTTGGACTACTTTCCTGACAACTTTGGTGACATGAGCGAAGAACAAGGAGAGCGATTTCATCAATACATTAGTATTATGGAAGAAAGGTATCAGGGCCGCTGGGATATGAACATGTTTTCCGACTATTGTTGGTGCCTCAAACGAGATGATTCTGCTACACAACACAATCGAAATTCGTTGAAGAAGCCATTTCTTCCACTGTGTAATCTATAATAAAATCTGTTACTTTGCAGATTTTTTGACAATTATAAACAGTATTGTACATATAATCTTAGTGTTTTCATATAATAATATATAAAAATTTCAAATTGTTGTATCATAAAAAATAGATGTGACTGAGACAAACATATTACTGATTTGAAATCAGCGCAAATTTTTCTTATAGAATCTGCTTAAAAAGTTCAAACCGCATAAAAATAAGTTTTCAAATGCAGACCAGTGTTATTATTACACAAAATAAAATATTTTCAAATGAATAAGGTGTATAATAAAAGTTTGAACACAAACATGCATTTATAGCTGTAAAATAGTAATTGAATCAATCAGGCTAAAAAATTATAATCTAAATTCTTTCTGTGTGGTCTGGCGTTATCATAGAGAACCAATACATCTTTTCTATTGTACAATGGTGGATAGATACACAAAAGTTTTTGACACATTTCTTCAATTTCAACAAAATATTTAAGCGGTAATTGTTTGACCACATTTCAAGAATTGATGAGGGATCAAATTAGTGAAAAACTACCAAAGAGTCACATTATCATAAAAGATATTTAGATACAGTTTATCAATTTAGAATTTCTCCAGAAGAGATAACAAAAATAATATTTGCAATTTTTTAAATTACATTTTAAAAACTATAAAATATTACCGTAATAATTATAATGTGAAATAAAAATCTTTACCCCTTTTAATTTTTTCAGGATATGGCTGTTTGTCTTTATGTATAAAGATAAATCAATAAATCAATTATTTACAAGATTAAAAAATGATTTACAATCAGCGCAAACATTAAATATTGAAGATATAATTTTTGAATTTTTAATTATAACAATAACAGCTGGAAAAGGAAAAAACTATGTTAATTATAGTGCCAATAATTCTACAAATTTAATATTAAAATATTTTGCACAAAATTCTATTAGCATAATTCAAAATAATGATACAATTTGTCTAGCAACATCGATAATAAATTCATTAAATTATGATAATTTTATTAAAACAAAGGCGTAAAGAAAAAATATAAATATACCCCACCACCATAAAAGTACCAAAATACTATAACATCATTCTTAAACACAACTCTAAAAGCCAAGCACTAAGTACCATAAAAAATAAACACAATATTTCCTAATCCTTATCAGTCTTTTTCCCTCATACTATTGAGCCTTAGTATTTCAGGCTACTCGGGTGATAAGTATTAGGGATAAAAAACATTTCTCAGAAGATTATTTCCTCTAATACGCCGTGAGCAGTGGATATTGGATTATTTCCTCATCTTTGATTGTTCATGAGGCCCTTATATATCATTTTTGTTCTCGTCCCATGAGCCTTGGTATGTCAAATTACTCATGACAAATATTGGTCTCGATAAAAAATATCATGAGCATTGATAATTTTGTAATATATTAAATTAGTTATAAAATGGTAATAATGAAAAAAAATTAAAGAAAATATTTAAGATTAGGTTAATATTTAAGATATTAAGCTAACAAAGAGAGGATTTTTAAAATTACTTAGTAATGAGATAAGAAAAATTTATTATTATGATTATGATGGTTTTTAAAAAGCATTTATGTTTTACTAGTTTAATTATCAGGATTATTGGGTTTAAGTTTATATTACTTTATTTAATTTAAGGTTATTTTAGTTAATGTTCAAGTTAGCTAAGTGAGTTATTATTTTTACAGGTAATCTTACGATTAATATTTATAATATTTTATTAAAAGTACAAAAGATTTTAATTATTTGATTAGGAATATAAAATTTTCAAAGTTTTTATTATTTTTTAAGTTAATTTCTTAAATTTATGGGTTTGTTAAGTTGATTAGGAGATTAAAGATTTGGTTAAAATTTTACTAAGCTTACTTAAAAGATTTTTTAAAGTTTATTTTAATGCTATTTAGGTATTTAACTTGATAATAAGCTAAGTGTATATTAGGATAAATATTAAATGATTTATTTATGATTAATATAGTATTATTATTGCAACTTATATTAGATTAGCTAATGATAATACAAACAAAAATACTGTTAAATGTTATAATTTAAAAGATATTATGAATAAAATTTACTTTACATAATAACGGTTATTATTTAGTTGCAATGTGTTGCAAGTAAATATGATATGACTGCGCAATCACAGACGCAATCATATCAGTTGATAACCGGTGGATATCAATTTCCGTCAGTCCAATACGTCTGAAAACCTTATCGTTTTCTGGATCCCAAGATCCAAGAAACCCAAGGTTTCCAGTCCATATAAAAACTTTAAATCGGACTTTAATCCCAACTCTTTGGCAAGTGCTTCGTAATTCTTTTGGTTATCTGTACGATTCCTAGAGAAGTTCTCACAAACTTCATATGGGATTTTTAAGTCAATGAGGTCTATTTTCTTTTTAATATTTGACTGAACAATTAAATCCGGTCTTAGACTTGTTTTGATTTCATGTAGAGTGACATCCATGTCTACATCTTGTCCGAAATCTCTAAGGAAATTCCAAACAAGAAACAACACATTATTGTGTTTGGCAGTAGGTGAGTGTGGACAAGTCGAGCAAAGATTTAGCACATGAGCTTGACTCTCACTTGCAAAGTTGGAAAGCCTGCAAAGAGTCGCCTTACCTTTTACTAGGTTAAAGGTATGGAATCTTAGTGCCAGATTGTTGCTCCTGGCAGTGAGCAGCCGGTAATGTGTTATTCAGCATCAATTTATTTGATGCTGAATAACACTGAGTAACATGCTAGTACTCGTCCTTGCCCCTCATGACTTTTCCACCTGAGATAATAATGTATCCCTAGCCCTTGGTGCAAAGTCATGGTTGCCTCATTTATATTCTCGTTACCGAAGAAATACCATCACTTTATTTTTTTTTAAATAAATATGGAAAAAGAAATAAAAAATACATTTATTAAATTTAGATCAATTAAACTAGTGACTGTAACTTTTAAAATGTTTACAGATAAGAAACTCATCTTTTGTCCATATTTTTGCAGTGAAAATTATTGGATTATTTTCGGTGTTAACTTTTCTAATAAAATAGTGTATTGTCTAGATTTAAATAACGAAATAAGCAAAACAGATTTTTCTGCGTCAGTGAAATCAATTGCAAGAATAATGACAATGTTTTCTCTTGATCACATTTTGTTTTTTGTCTCTTTTGATACACCTGAACACCAGAATATGAAGTATAAGAAGGACAGTGAACCTCTTGTTTGTGGACTGATGTTGGCTCTTGCTCATAGTCGTCAACTTTTTTGAGTAAACTGTAATGTTATTTGGGCAAATGCAAATCGCATTCTAAAATCCATTGTCTCACCTCAAAGTAATTTTGTTGCTCGACTTTCCCTGGCTGAAATTTTAATTTCTGATTTTTTAGAGCAAAACCTTTCTAACAACGAATTCGATTATAGACTAGTCAACTACATTTATGAATTGAAGTAGATTAAGGAGAAAAACTTATTTCTTGGTAAAACGTCTGGTGAATGGTCACATATGGAAAATATAATTTGAGGAAAATTTATCATATTACTCTGTCAACAGCTTTCAAAATTATTGTATACACGACAATTGAGTCTATGAATGAGATTTACCGATATTACAAGCAAAAATCAGAGTATCTTGTGACTGGTCTCAATTTGAGCAATTTAATCTTTTTAAACAGGGATCACAATTCAATTACCACTTAATTGAATATGATTCACTACAGAAAATCTTAAAATCAGGGAAGAATTTAGCTCCAGGAATTAGCAACATCACATATGCTGACATCAAATACTGTGATCCGTTGTTAAAAATTCACTGCACTTTGTTCAACAGAATAATTGACGATCTATCTCCTCCTTCTCGCTGGAAGTCTTTCTCTACCTTTCTTATTCCGAAGCCAATGAAAAATAAGAGTACCATGGTATCAATTCATGGCGACCAATTGCTTCATTTGAATCTCATGCAAAATACTTGCTTCCGCTTTATCTTCACAACTTTCTGGTTGGTTGAATGCTAATAATCTTTTACGTACGATGCAAAAGACCCTTGGTCTGTTCAATGGGTGTTCTGAACACAATTTTTTTCTTCGAGACTTGATTGATCGATATCGGAGAGAACTGAATATGCATCTTTGCTTTTCTCAATGAAGCTGATGCTTTCGGCAGTATTGATATTTTCTTCATTACTGGTTGTCTTAGGTGAATGGATCTTGGCCTTCGATCATGTCAATTGATTGAAGCTTTATATAAAAACTGCCAATCATATTTCATGTGCGGTAGTTTGGCCACTGATCCTATTCATATCAACGTTGGTGTTTGACAAGATTTTCCTTTATCCATGTTGTTATTTAATATTGGTGTTGGGATCCATAGAAAAGGAGGTCCCAGCACCAGCCAACAAAAATTTTAAAGAAAAAGACCAAGAGCTTATGGAGGCTGATTCTCCAAAGCTCATCAATGACAATTGCTGAACATTTGAATTACATTTTGATTTTATTTTATTGTGCATGAAAAAGCCTTGTTAGGCTTACTGTC
>JBBMKC010233004.1:0-11392 GCA_037834085.1 Bipalium vagum | reverse complement strand
CACCTTGATTATCTGAACACCTCTCTAATTTGAACTTTTCAGCAAGGACACTATGGTTTTCAATTTAAGCAGGTTTCCTGTACCAACATATTTTGTATTTAATATTAAAAAAATCTTATGATAAATTATTTATAAAAATTAATTTAATTTTAAAATATTTAAATTGTAATTATCAATTTAAGCAGGTTTCACTGTAACTATTTCTTGATATTTCACAAGTTTTCAGATTTTTAATTTCTTAAGTTAAACTTCTTCAGTTTATCGATAGAATAATTTTATTTATTAATTTTATGGAATATCAATTTATCTGATATTTAAAATGAATTCTAGTAAAAATGGAAACAGACTCAGCGATAGGGTAGATCCCAAAATGGTAACTCCAAGCAGGCATTCTGTATTTATTAGGGGTTTTCCTAGTAATATGTCAATGGAGAACGTTCGGTAATTTAATTTAATGTGATACATAAGATTTTATTTCAGTTTTCAGGGCTTTCTTTAAAAATGAATCCAAAGAGAATTGCAAAATAGATTTTTTTAGTTATTCTGAAGATAGGAAGAAACTATTTATTGCTCTGCGATTTGAGAGTCACGAAAAGGCAATGGATGTTATAGAAAAGTAAAAATATATGAAAGCTTATTGTTTTATTTTTTAATTTAAAGCTTTGACAATAAAGAGGTTTTGGGACATAATATTGAGATATCTTGGTTTAAAGATTTAAGGAAAGCAAGAAAACAATGTAAGCATGTTTTATTTACATTAAAATTTTTATTAATGTTAGTAATAGAAGAAGAAAGAGCTTCTAGAAATAATGAGTCCAGGAGTCCAGTTGAATGGAACGTAATGAGTAGAGCACAAAGTGGATATATGTGGTCTGGAAGACTTATTAGAAATAGAGGTATGCGAAATATGGGAAATTTCAGTAGACTAAGGGATTATCAAAGACAACGAATGTTTAATACTCGAAATACTGGTTGCTGGAGGCGCGCAAGACTTAGCCCGAACCATTCAAGTAGAATAAGGAGAGACAGATCTCACTCTCGATCCAGATCTTATTCTTACAGTAGATCTAAAAGCCGGTCACATTCAAGATCTTATTCCTCAAAGAGGTTTATATTTTAAATAATAACCATGAGTAAAAATTAATTAATTAATAGACAATCATACAGTTCATATTCATCAAGAAAATCGAAAGATAAAAGCTTGTCTAATAAAGACATCGGACATGATTCAGTTCATAAATATCGAATTATTAGATCCAACAGTTGTTCTTCTGAAAAGAATGAGACCAAAAGTAAAATTCCAAAATATGATTTTGTGAATGATGCCAGGGTCGATTCTACGAAAAATGAAATACGAC
This sequence comes from Bipalium vagum, assembly GCA_037834085.1. NCBI lineage: Eukaryota > Metazoa > Platyhelminthes > Tricladida > Geoplanidae > Bipalium > Bipalium vagum. Next base: position 10,034 of record JBBMKC010233004.1, on the reverse strand, counting down.
CAAAAAGTTGCGAGGCTATCGAGAAGAATATTGAACCTAATTTATTGAACATTGTGCAAACATATTCACTTTCGCACACTGAATCTTCTTCGTCCTCAAATGAAATGTCGAAAGAACTTGAAAAAATTAGTAATAAAAAACATAAGAAGAAATCAAGAAAGAGAATCAAAAAGAAACGAATCAATAAAAAGTCTAGGGATAGTGATGAAAATAGGTATTTTGATACTGATAACTATATCAATATTCATTTTTCAAAGTTCGATTGAAAGCCTTGGTAATCAGAGATCGGAAAAAATACACCACGACGAATCGACAATTGACAAATACCCATATCCATCTGACAGAGATTTAGTAAATACATTTCCTTCGGTCAATAAGGATATCAAAGGTATCCACAAATTTTTTTTCGAAATTGGTTTATATTAATATTTACATGGAATATTTTGTTAAAAATTATCATATTTAATATAATATCATTTTTATATAATTACAAGGATCAGTGGAAAAGTTTCGGGAAATTGATGAAAAAAGTTGTACATAACCTAAAATTTTAAGTTATAGAAAAAACTGTCAGACTAATAAAATATATCAGTTAATTTGTACAAGCTTCGGTAAATAGAAAAAACGAATTCAATGCATCCGTTCATTCTTCATAATGATAATGCCATTCCTCACATAGTCCACAAACAATCGATTATTTTGAGAATGAAAAAGTCGAGTTAATGGTAAATTGATTTTATAGTCTTTATTTGGCACCATGTGACTTTTTTTACATTTTCTGCCATTTAAAATAAAAACATCAGTGGTTTTATCTTTTGAAAAGGTTTTAAAAGTATTCATATCATAATTTTTTATATGAAAAATAAGTTTTTCTGTTTTCTAAGACATGATAATGTGTCAATATATGTCAATTCAATATAATGTAATGAAATTCTGTGAAGTTGAAAGTCGAACAATTATAAGAAATAATAAACAGTTTTGCGTATATTGATGATCAAATATTGTAGTTTGTCACTCATTTGATTTTTTAAAACTATATATTTTTAATTTTAATTTTCTTTAAACTTAAACATTTATCCAGTTGTATTTTATTTATTTACTTAACCATAAAGAATTTTATTCACTCTTATTTTTCACTGCCAACGTGTTACATAATAACTCTCAGCTACCATCTTAGTTGTTAAATTACCCTTTTTTGCATAATAAATGTTTATATTGTATATGTTAAATAAATGTTATATTAGGTTGTCTGGAAAGTCTTTGTGAATAATTATTTACTAATTTTATATTAATATTTTAAAGTAAATTACATTTTTTTTGTTAAATGTTATTATTTTAAAGTACGATTTTCATTTAACGTAATATTTTTAAATCAAAAATTTTTCTAAAGATTTATCTAGATTGAAATAAATTAAGATAAAAAAGCAAGTTGTGCACCAATGTGTCATTATTGGAAAAAAAGGGCAAGTACAAAAGATATAGCCGAATAAATTTTTGAAGTTGAAGGTTTAGGTATAGTCCATCGAAATACCACGGCAATCTGGTTTGAGGGCTTCAATGAAAGCGACACCAGTCTAGTTGACAAACCGCGACGAGGTCACCTATCAGACCTCGATGAAGGGTCATTAGGCGTCGCCTTAAAGAAAAAACCACATTCAAGTTGCAGATAATTTTCGAGAACAGCTGCCATTCATAAGTCAACAGTCTATGAACATTTAATTCACCTGAATTATGAATATAAACGACCAAGGCAAGATTTTTTCCCTTAATTCATATGGAATCCGAGTACATTGCTTTCTGATCATCCCTAGCTTTTGAAGCCTATTTGAAATGCATTGTTGGGATGTATTGAGTGTAGCTGACAACTCCTCTTGAGTTTGACAAGGATCTTCTTCAATCAACTGGATCAGTTCTTCGTCATCAAATTTTTCGGGAGGTTTCCAATGTTCCTTGTCATCAGTGTTGAAATCTCCGGTTTTGAATCGTCGAAACCACTTTTTTACAATTTGAACTTAACTCATTGTTCATCATACACCTCCTCAAGATGACGATGCGTTTCTGCTGCACTTTTCTTTGCAAGAAAATAATGAAGAATTACTTCCCGCAAATGTTGTTTCCTCGGCATAAAATTGTCCATTTTGAAATCTATTAATTAATAAAACTAATCAATAAACAAATATATATTATACAGATTTTAAATCCTTAATTATTCAGCTTTCAAATGAAATATAAATCGTTTTAATCGGTTAAAAAGTGGACACTCTATTGGTTACGGAATAAAAGGGCACAGTCATAGTTGTAGACCTAATATATTCCAGATATAATTAAGCAATTTCGGAATTCTATGGTGAAAACTATATTTATTGTTAGAATAAAATTATCTATAATAGCTGTTGATAATTCAGAGACAGAAATACATCAAATCATTGAAAATTCTAATTTTTTGATGATCTAATGTTCCCAGAGAAAAATATGACTATTAGTGGAAAGCTATAATAACAAAATATGCTTTATTTAGTTTCCACTTAAATTTATTATTTCTTTTTTTAATGTAAAAAGGAATTTGAGAAATCTATTAAAATGTATTTTACTGTTTTCAAAATTAAAATTAAGACAGATACTAAATTAAATTTTTACTAATTTCAATGAAACTCAAAATAATTATTATATTAGTTGTGTGAATTAATATGGTTCGTTTTTATATCAATTAATTATTGATTATTTTTAAAATTTGGAGATATTTTAATAATATTCTGATAATAAATGTTTGGAAATGTAACAATAACATTTTTTAACTCAATTAAAATGTCAAAATTTGAACCGCAAAAACATATCCGGGAAGTGCTCATTTTCTGGTTCTATTTGAAAAAGATAACAAGATGAGCTTCATCAATTGCTCATGGAAACTTATGGTGAACTTGCTCGGAGCGATAAGTCATGTAAAAATGATTTAGACGTTTCAAGATTGCTAATTTCAGTGTCAACGGCAAACCTCTTTTAGATCAGCCGATAAACTTCGATGATAATGAATTACAGGTGATAATTGATGAAATCCGCGTAAATCCTAAAACGAGCTCACGCAATTGTTAAATGTTGATAGAACAATAATTTATCTGTGTTTTTAGCCACGGAAAAGATTTATTAAGAAGAAAGATGATTGTCTTATTAACTTGAAAAAAGAATGGAAAGTAGGAAAATGTGTGAAATCTTTTTAAAAATGCAAAACAAAAGCTTCTGCACCGAATTTTGAATGGACCCGAGAAGTGAATATACTTCCATAATACAAAAAGAAGAAAATCGATATCTGATCCCGAGCAACCGCTTAAATCGACACCAAAGTGGAATATTCACTGCAAGACCGTATTGGTAGAACCAAAAAAGAACTGGTGTATCACTAATTGTTAAAAGAGAATCAAACTTTCACTGCTAAACTTTACAAACAATTGATAGATCTAAAAAGGCATTGAGAAATAAGAATACGCAAAGATTTACGACAAAGTTATTTTCCAGAACGATAATGCCATATGTTACAAAGTTTGTGAAGTTCGCTTTGGTAGATCTTGTTTGGCATGTTTTACCAATCCCGTTGTATTCACCGTGAATTTTGCTACAAGTGGCTATCATTTTTTTCGATCGACTGGCAAACGGGCTTTTGGAGTACCATAAGAAATAGAAAAATGAAAGTATCACTTCAAAACACGAATATATTTTTTGTCAAATACCAGTCATACAGACAAAAATAGTAGTAAACGATGGAAAATACTTTGATAAGTGTATATGTACTTGTTTTTTTTCATATTGTTGTTATTATAAAAAAATGGACAGAATTAATTCACATACTTTACATATCTAATACGGAATAGTTACTAGCATTTTTGTATTAAAATTGAATACAAACGAACAGAAAGAAGGAATTGAAGTTTTCTCATGGGTTAAAAGTAACTTCTAACAATAATTATATTTCTAATTTACTCCATTTGAGTAACATTTATGTTTATATCTACATGGTCAATAATACCCTTATTCAGTTTATGAACAATTCAATTTTCAAAGTATTTTGAAGAGATTTTATTTATTATATTAAAGTAAAATATTTTGTTCAAAATAATAAATATTTATTATCTTATATTATTAGTTTTTGTATTATATTTTTTATTTCCAGCTGAAATATTTTTTAAAACTTTTTCCTAACATCTGAATGATGCTGACATTTGTGAAAATGATGGCACAAATTATAATAGAAACCAATTATCACATTCAAACAAAAATTTATATTTGATATTTCCAGTCATTAATGGATCTTGTCTTAAGGTTTTCATGGAAATCGAATTTCCGTTCTTTTTATACACGAGAATTATATATCAATAAAATAGAGTTCAAATTATCTTATTCCCTCATGCAAGTATATAACCAAATTATACAAATACAAATATTTAATAAAATCATGGTTATGTATGGGTTACTTAAAAGGTTGTGTCTATCTGTTTAAGTAGGATCAAGAAAGCTGTAAAGATATTGATTACATACTTTTCCTCTTATTTTCTTTATTAAATATTGGTGAACTTTCCATTAAAATTTGTTATTTCTTGACTACCTCAATAAAGCCATTTTATATTCATTGTCAGATGACACTGAAGACCTTATTAATGTTAAATTTGAGTTTCCTAATCTAACTGCCGAAGATCGTGTTAAGGTCTTGTCTAAAAAAGAATCTCTAGAAAAGGTATAGGTTGTAACCTTCATTTTAATATTAAACATATTCATTTAGGCTTATAAAAAGGATTGCGAAACAGTTGCTTTAGTTTCCAAATTAATAATAAGGTATTTGTTTATTATTTATTACCTTTTTCAAAATATAATAAATAAATAAAATATACTACCTTTTTCGTGATTTTTATGAATCAAATTCTTTAATTAACTAAATTTTGTGTATTTTTAAAAATAATTTTTAATAAATTTAAATATTGTCATAAAAACAATAGAAAGATTGAATGGAAATGTGAATGAACATTGTCTTATACAAAAAATCTAAGAAAGTGGTAAATATAATTTTCTGCATTATTTTGCATAACTCAATCATAATCAATTTTAATTTATGAACCAGATTTTATTTATTTAATTTTCGGTTTCTAAATATTTTTTAAAACCTTTATATTTAAGTAATATTTAATAAATTTATCATTAAAATAAAATTTTGCGGAAAAAAATTCTAATAAAAGTTGTTTGTATCGATATTTAAATTAATCAACTCTTTTGACAAGATCCACAGCGATTCAATAACAAATTAATTTATTAATAATAATTAATGTGTAAATAATTAATATTCCAGTTAAAAATAATAATACGTATTTTTAATTTTATTTATTTATTATTATTATTATTTACCAATATTTAATATTCTCAATATTATTTTTTAACGACATTATATTTAGTAGTAGTAGTAATATTGAAAAATCCAAAAATGTATTCAAAAACTCGGATATAGAAACAGTTTTAAAACAGTTCTATTTTATATTCCTAATAAGCTCGAAGTGTACTACATATATCTTGTTTCTAAATTTATATATTATTAGGTGTGCTGAAAAAAAATCCGAATATTTTACACGTGCCACTTCAATTGCACTTTATATTAAATAGTTGCTTATAAATAAAATTCGATTTAATTATTAGGTGGATATTTAACCGATTATTTGTTTAAATAATATCGTTGCTAGATACATTTTAAAATAACAAAATATAGTTGCAAATAAGACTATTAGACACTATATACTGTATGAATTTTACCAGGGCTCTAGTACAAGAGTTGCTCACCTAAGATAAAAGAAATTTATAAGAAAAATATCTGCTAAATTTTTTCCCGATAGTATGCAGTCCTTGATGGAAAGGTGGTAGATTGTGAATAATGATAGTGATTACATTATCATCTAATTTTATTTATAAGCAACTATTTAATATTAAATAAGTGCAATTGAAGTGGCACGTGTAAAATCTTCGGGTTTTTTCAGCACATCTAATAATATATGAATTTTGAAATAAGATATATGTAGTACACTTCGAGCTTATTGTGTTAAATATATGTCATTCGGTGTGTGCATTAATTTTGAAGGTTATGAAAACGATGATGCCACAAGTATATATTTATATATACTATTAATAATTACTTAAAGTTTTAAAACTATTTTTTTTGGGCACCTCAAAGATAAATGTTAATGAATATATTATAAGAAAAAAATATTTTTGAAGTCCAACCTAAAAGAAAATTTGTTTTAATAACTTTATAATAATAAAAATATTTTTATTCTAAATTAATAAATTTGATATATAATTTAGTGAAAATTTTATTATTTTGATTATATTTTATATTTCAGTAAAAATCCGAGTTTAGAAGAAAATATTTTAATAATATTAAAATCAATATTTTCTGATATTGGTGACAAATACATCGAAGAATTGAGATCATACGTTAATTATTTAGGAGAGTCAAAATGAAACTTATTATTCGGTTTTTTCTTGTTAGTTTTTTCAAGTTAATTTTTCATTATAATTTTCTGAAAGCTGTGTTATAATTTTAATTATAATTTAAAAGGAGAACTAAAATGCTCATATCACCAATGTCAATAATAATTATTTTGGTTTGGTATTTTAATGATCTCAGTTGCATTAGCACAAAAGTTAATTTGGAAACTCAAAAAATTATTTATATTTAATGGATCGTGACATTCGAATTCAGACTGATCAATATTGAGCTAATATCACTTAAGTAGCGAAATGTAAAATTAACCTACACCTACAGGTAGATGATAATTCATTTAATAAAATAATCAATGTTCAGACTCTCAGAAACAATAGGAGAACTTTTTGAAGTTGATTAAAACATAATTTTGTGTTCAAAAACTAAATGATCGTTTATATGATACCAAAGATCATTAAACGGGATTGATTTTTCAAATACATAAAAAATTTTGAAAAAAATGGTTTTCAATGATAAAATTAATGATCTTCTGGTACAACATTGATATGAACTTTTACGCCAGAGAATCATTGACAATTGAAATTTACTAAGGTCGCCACTCTACAACCTACCACCTAAATAATAATAATCGAAGTGGATCCATCAAAATCCACTAGAAAGTAGCAGAGGAACTCAACGTCAACAATACCAGCGTAGTTCCTCATTTAAATCAAATTGGAAAGGTAAAAAATATGTATAAGTCAGTATGTACCAATTAGGTGAAAAAAAAATCCGTTTGAGGTGAAACTGTGGAGCCTCCCATAACAAACATTTACATAAAACATTTCTCTTTCATGATTTACACAATAAATATTTAATTTTTATGTTTTTACTGTAAAATTAACATCGTCAACAGAAAAATTTTTTATTTATTATTAATTATTATCAGGTAACGAACTAATTTTTTTCTTTTTTCAGTTGTGTAAATTTGTTAGCCCCTGGGATTCTCATTTATCTACCGATTTAAATTTTCTTTGTTTTAGTTTTCTGCTTAAAAACGTGAGTTTCAAATTAACTGTATAATTAATGTTATTAACCATAATCCTCTTGAATAGGTGCTCCAAAAGTTAGCTGGACAAATCACAAATTCGAACAATTATTTATTACGAATGGAAAAATAATACAAGCACAAATAAAACTGTCTCAAAACTTAATGAGATTCTTGGTAAAGGAACAATGCAACTACGAACAGTGCAAAATTGATTCAAGAAATTCAATTACGGCGATTTTTCATTGGAAGACAGAGAGGTCTGGAAGGCCAAAAGAGTTGGAGAATTATCAAATTATAGAACTTCTTGAACAAAACAGATCAATTAGTACTAAAAAAAAATCGCTTCTGAGTTAAATATAAGCATTGAAATTTGTTCAAGATTTCTCGAAAGAAACCGAAATAATCCTTTTCTCCACCGGATAGTCACTTGCGATGAAAAGTGGATATAATATAATTATGATTTATGATTAATAAATTAAATTTAACTTCAGCCTTAGTTTAGTTTTTAATTAAAAAAACGAAAAAACTTAGTTCATTACCTGATATTATCAACATAATAGTAATGTAAATACAAAATTTTAAAATATTATTAAATATGGAAATCATAGATTGCTATAAATAGAAATTAAGGAAATAAAATAACAGGTTTTTCTTAAAAATGGAAACTAAATAAAATAAATATTTATAAAAATCTATATTATATGGAAATTATAGGTATATTAAAATAATAATAATCCAGAAAATTATATATATTAGGTCATCCCATAAGTAATGCGGGTTTTTCCTAATTAAGCCTCAATTAACGACCATTTGTAAAAGATTTTTATTGTAAGCAATTTATTTACAAATTTTTTAAAAGTAATTGTTCTCTGATTCAATACTTAAATCAATTCAATTTTACATAATGATAATAAAGCTTAATAAGTATGCTTTGAGCTTTCATCCGTAAATCCTTCTGATCATATTTATTTTTGTTAAGTTACCTAAAGCCCCAAAATCGATATTCTTATCCCAAGCTTTTCATTTATTTCAATTAGACTTTTTAGGAGCTTAACAGAACTATTGCCTTTTCGTAGTTAAAGTAACTCATTTCTCCATCAAAATATTTCTTTAGAAATGGAATTTATAAAAATTGAAAAAACTTAGCTGAAACGGTTCCAGGTAATTTATTTAAAATGATTTGATTTTGTTTTGTAATTGTGTCTAATTTTATAATTATATTTTTTGATATTTATATTAACCAAGCTCCTATATCTGACTACTTCCTTTTATTGAAATTAAGTTAAACTGTAATCACTCACAATAAGGTGATAAATTTTTTTCTTTCTATCTTTAAAATATATAATAGCACAATAAACACCATGAAATCAATAAGAAATATTCAAAAATCTCCAGTAATATTCAGACGAAATTTTAACAATGAATATATTTAATTCCAATCGGTTCTTATCTACGTCCTCCAGTTATTTACTTCACAATACAGCAAAAAGAATAATAAAAACAAAAGATAATTAATATGAAAGTAACTGAATACCAATAAATATAACAGTCAACAAAAAATAAAGATAAAGACAATATATAAGTTCTCTGAATATATTTTAAACAAAATGAAAGATACATCTTTATCCAATTTCATTATCTAAATTTTCGATCAGTATCAAAAAAGAATTTTCACGTTAGCGAAAAATTTTATTTTAAACAATTTTCAAGTTTCTATCTGTTTATTAGTTTTGCATAAATTAAATCTATTTTACAAAGCCTATAGCATATGGAATTATAGATAAAGATGGTGAAAAGATTCTTGGAAGATTTTATGAGAATGAGCTGCAATAGTAGTATTATTGTAAATTATGATTTTACTACAATGACAATATCAATTTTTGATTTTAAAAAAATATATAAAACATTTTATTAAAAATGATAAAGAAAAAAATTAACCAACAATATTTAAATCAATCAAATATGGAGGAAAATCAATCTACTCATTATTGTGAAGTCTGTGATAAAATTTTCATAACTAAAACAGCTTTTATAAGTCATTCAAAATCTAAAGGTCATAATGAAAATTTATTTAATGAATTACCTAATAATGAATCAATTTATATTGATGAAAATGGTTTGAAGATACTAATAATAAATTTTGGTATAATAAACATCATTTCAAACTATTAAAATTGAATTAAATAAGAATACTAACGAAAAAGATATTTTTTAATTTGAAGAGGAATTAACCAGAATAATAAGTAAATATCTTAATTATACTTATAAGGAGTGAGTAGTAGGAAAATGGCTAAGATAAACCAACACCCAAGCTTTAAAATATAAATTTAAAAACATATTCTTTTCATCATCATAACTTCGGAGGAAAATGATATGTTTTTTTAATTTATATTTTAAAGCTTGAATATCGATTTATCTTAGCCATTTTCCTACTACTAATAGTCTTATTATAATATTTTGATTTTATCACATTATTTTTCATTAATAATAACATTTATGATTTTACAAAATATATTTTTATTTTCTATGTTA
>JBBMKC010232993.1:0-11392 GCA_037834085.1 Bipalium vagum | reverse complement strand
AAAGTTTTAAATCACAAAGTATAACAGGTATGAGGAGAAGTTTAAATGTTATAGAGAGTTATTGTTAAATCATTTCAAAAATTGGTTGATTCGTTATTGGTTGATCCTGTTGATTTTGGTTTTTCCACAATATTTGGACGATTTGGACGTAGTCTCCACAGAATGAACAACAGAAATTAGATTATAAATAAAAGGGAATATTTGGACATGTCACAAGATGAGACGCAAGCAGAAATTGTAATATGAGAAGGAAACCGATTTGTTTCGAATATGAAATAGAAGGGCACATCCGAAGACAATGCCTCTCAATGAAGTGTACCTATATAGAAAAATAATTATTCACCTAATAACAAGTATCTTAATAAAATAACTGAAGATAACAAAAAACAAAACAGTGAAAGATACTAGACTAAAGATAATGAATTAAAAGTTTCCGATGCCTAAGAGATGCACTAAAAAAGTAGAACTCCGACAGATGGCAGCTAGTCGGGAGTGTGTGCCAGAAAAAAACAATAAATCTTCTCTTATACCGTATTATTTGATTGATTCATAAGTTCGTTCGTTTTTAATGAATATATTCTGCATGTTTTAGAGATAAGAATCTAGCAATCAAAAAAATGTTATTCAGAAAAATAAAGACCATTATGTTCAACTGTCTTAATCCAATGATTTGCAAGTTGTTTGATGCCATTCCGATACCATGCTTTATCTTTGGAAAGGAAAAATTCCCGACATCCATTTTCAACCTGTTCTATATTCTCAAACTGTCGTCCTCTAAGGAAATGAGCCATTGATCGGTAAAGGTGGTAATCGCTAGGTGCTAGATCTGGACTGAATGCAGGAAGTGATAAAATTTCAATTCCTTCTAATTGGTAATTTTATTTTGCGTTACTTGCGCAATATGCGGACGAGCATTATCCTGTTGCAGAAGCACCCGCTTTCCGTTGATTAAAGCAGGATATTTTATGGCTAATGGTTGGTACATCCGACCGAGTTGAGCAGAATATAACTCAGAAGTCACGTTTTGGCCATTTGGAAGTACTTCGAAGTGTATAATCCCCTCAAAGTTCTACCACATGCACAACATGATCTTTTTTCCGAACCTATTTTGTTTTGGAACAGTCCTTGGGCTTCTTGTCTGCAACCGAAAGAAGAAGTAAAAAGATGAACATCATCCAATGCAACGTTGTAGGGACCAAAGTGAATATTAGAGAAAAGGGCAATAACGCTTTCATCAAATTAGAAGACAATTCCACAATATTTTGCTTCATATCATTTCAGTTATTGTAAACTCGGAAAACTGTGAATCGGCATTCGTAACAGGAAAGTTACAAATTGCAGCAGGATTAGCAATTGACGCAAAAATAAAAGTAAGAATAAGACAAGCCATAGCCGAAGGAGGAAGTATAGGAGCAGATGGTACCTGCAGTGGCAGAGAAAAGTACAGAAAAGGTGAAAAAGTATCATGGGTGGTCACATATTCAACAACTACGAGAATTCGAAGGAGTATTCGACGCTGTCACAGGAAAAATGCTGTCACACCCCTTTTGCAATTTTAAGCACACAACATGTGATACAGGAGAATCATTATTGGTATATATGGTATTTTTGAAGAAGGTGGTGTAAGAGTGAAAAATAGATTGTTGTTATATAAAAAGTTGGTAGAAATTATTGTATGGTACGACGTATTTCTTAATTAATTATGAATTTTAATTAAAATTTTTCCTCATATATTTATAACACGAATACGTTTTTAATTATTCTCCAGGACTGATAATTGGAAGTATATCAATATCAAATAGAAAGTGTCAAACTAAAACAATAAATTACAGACTATTAATAAATTAAATGCAATTGCCGTATTATTAAACACGTCTTCACTCTGTGTGTACAGAAGAGTTGACGCCACATTTTTATTTTAAAATCTTAAGTGTTCATAGTTGCGCAATCTTCACCGATTGACGTAACTTTTAATTAACTCAATTCTTAAAATTAAATACTCGGTGCTTCACCGCAGATCAAATAATTCTTTTTGTTATTTCCATTACTTCCTTTTGTATTTTTTAAAGTTTACACAGCCACTAGCTGGTAAACTTCCTGAGGGCTTTAACACACTAGGCTAAGCTTGTGTTTAAAGATTCTGTAGATCAGCAACAAAACTAATTAATCCTTGTAAACAAGTCTTTGTATTACAATTTTCAATAAAGATTTTGCTATTAAAATCCGAGTTATCTTAGTTCATTTATATTTTTCTTGTGATCGATTTGTTTTTTTTCATTGTGACAATAACTAGTAGTGGTGTTCCAACGTTCATCCGTAAAACCTTCTGATAGCATAGACTTTGTTAAGTAACCTAAAAGCTCAAGCTAAGTTTTATAAAATCTACCATCCTTTTAGGAGCTTAACATTATTAATAATAATACTAATAATTAAATTTAATTACCACTTGAAAAACAATTAAAAATTTACAGATATTTTTAGTTTGAAAATACTTAGAAAATAAAACAACTCTCCAAAAGTAATTTTTATTTTTAAAGAAATCCAAGAGGTAATTTACAAATATTAATGGTCATTAGAAATTTTAGGGAATTCTAGAGTGTTAATAAAATTTTTAGAATTTTAAGATTAATTTCGAGATTATTTCAAGAATAATCTCCAGATGAAGATCAGTTTCAGAAAAGTATATAAGCAGAGGGATTCTAGCATGATTTCACCCCTCAGAAAACGTGCTTTTAATTATTGTCATTTGCGTAGAATACTGAAGCATATTTCTACAAAGGAGATTACAGTTCAATTCACAAGTATTTCAACGTTTATTTAAATACTGGGACTAAGCTTAAAATTCTATACCAGCGGGTTACCGTTGAGCAACCGTTTGAGCTCAGACGATAACGCGGGATTTTTACTGGAAGATAAATTGTAAGACTGTTATATTTTCTTTTATATTTATTTATTTTTTTAAAGTAATTATTAATATTGATTAATTTAGCGTATAAATAATAATTTGTTTTCATTAATCTTGGAATTAAACATTATATTATAATTGACTTTTTATTTGACATTGTTGTTTGATATACTTATTATTCTATTAATTCATTTGATTTTATTGTTTGATTATATTTTATTTTGTGTAGTTGAATTTTGAAAGTTTGTGAAACATTTCAGACATTAATTGTGATCCCAGACTTTTGATTATCATTATATATTTTTGTGATTGTGTGATATAAATACAATTGTTGCTTTACTGATTGTTTTTACTTGCACCACCAAGGAGTTGGAGTCAGGTCTAAATTTGATACATTAAATAGTGAACAATATATATTATTAGTACTGAAACAATGTTTCATTGTAGAAAAATTAGAAATTAATAATCACGTGAGACATCGTTTAGATAGAAGCTAACAGACATCCTCATAACACAAATGAATCGTTACGGACTTACTGATACTATCCTTAAAAATAACAAGTCGGTTGATCAAGGTATTCAGACATTGAAGAAATCATGTTGAACCAGTACCTGATGCTAAAGCGAGATTTATTAAATATTTCATGTTTTTAAATAATTCGCTGGCCAAAAAGTTTGAAAAAAATTATACTTTCCTTTAAGAATATTACTTAACGCTGAAACTAAACTTTAATCTTAAATTTCTGACGTACAATGTATAATAATAACTCAATAAAAATTAACAATGTTAATAATGATTTTCAATGACGATGTTTTATTTTTTTAAAAATCAAATATTTATTTCAATCAATAAAAAAATAATATCCGAACAGATTTATTTATCTCTTATTGCTTTACTGAAAATAATATTGATTACAAAAAATCATCAAAGGAACATTTTTTAAGAAATATTTCTCCATAATTTTACTTAATTTTTACTTCCATCATTGCTTCGTACAAGTATGTGAGATGGAGTTTTTGAGTAACTTCCAGCAATTTTGATCTGGTCTGTTCATTTTGAGTGCAACACGACAAAAAAGCCTGCAATTGGGGCACACAAGCCCCAACATCGATAGATTGGAGCCATTTGATTTGCTTTACATCATAGTTTTCATTGGTTTTCTGAATTATTATTATTTATTATTATTATTATTATTATTATTACTATTATTATTATTATTATTATTAATTAATTAAAATATGATTTTATATGAAGAATAGTTAAAACACCCGATATTTTGGTATCACATAGATAAACGGTGAAAAATGTTTAATATCTAAGAAGCAGTGTTTATTCTCAATTGAAGCATAACGAAATCCATCCACATTTAAAACTTGTGAAAGAAAATATTCTTATAATAGAGGAAAATTTTAAGTGTTCAATGAAATTTCGTATAACAATGCAAAATAGAAATCATTATTAAAATGTAAGGTGTATATGCACGCATTCTGTGGAGCTACAGGACAAAATAATATTATAAATAAATTATAAAGAGCTGATTCAGAGAAATACTGTCCAAAGGCAAGCAAAATAAACCTAAAATTCAACCAGAACCAGCCACTAGAAAATGGTATAGCGCATGGTAAGAATTTTTATAATTATTCAAAGATATCACTCTGATGCCATTCCATGCTCCGATTAAAATTTTAGGTGGTAAGATCATTTCCCCTCAAAAATTCATTAGTATCTAGTTAAGCTTTGGTTTTGAAAACATCAACTTCTATCAACGTAGAGTTAACAAGATACCAGAAAATGGAGAACTATCATTCAATAAAAGAGCGATAATTATTTTATTATTAAAATGGATTGTATATTAAGTGATCTGTTGAAATTGAATCAAAATTGGATAGTAACTTAATTTTCGTAATTTTGTGAAAAAATTTTGTTGTTCAGTGTTTTAATTATGGTGATATCTGTGCTGCATTTGATTAGGTTTTTCTTCATTTGATAAAGCCAATGCTGTTAATTTATTATTTTAAATAATTCTATTAAAATATTTTAAACATCACAAAAATTTTTTATTATGTCAAAAAAAGAAATAAATGAAAAACAGAAATGTATCATAAGTTAAAATAATATTAAAAATCTGAAATGTGAAAAACAAACCAAATTGGAATATGTAATATTGATTATTGTGTTGAATAATGAGCTGATTTCCAAATAGATTTCTTGCGCTGAAACGTTATCGGCCTGAAAACTGCATGAGTATACAAGACGAACTAAATTATCCAAAACAGTTGGTTCTGACTGCAATAAATTAAGCGCTTCGCTAGAAGAGAGATTGGCTACAACAATGTCAATTGTTGGTAAAATAAGTTGCAGACTATTGTAAAATTGTCCGATGATGATCAAGTGCGGCTCCTCATCGCATATTTTATTCAAATACTCACTAAAGCTCGCATAAACGTCATGGAAATTACTAACTGAATATGTTTACAATGTTTAATTTAAATATTCAAATTAGAATGATTACTCAATGCCACTATTCCATTTTCATTTGTGGAAAACAAATGAATCAGATAATGGAAATAATCAAGAGCGTTATCTGTGAACCAGCTAAAAATAAATAAATTGTATTACATAAAAAGTATTATTTTTATCAATCAATCAATATAATAAATCAATTCTATAATTTATAAATTGGTATGGTAGAGTATCTCCGTTTTGTGATTTTCGAAGATTTAACCATTGGTCGTTTCCATAGTAAATGTTAAAGTAGTAATTCAAAGCATAGACTATCGTTGGTTTTTTTGGAACCTCGACCCTGATGACAATACGAGCAAAATCTACGTCAACAAAGGACGATTTTTGAAAAATTGCGATTCTAAATCGATAAATATTGTAGCTTTTGGTGATGATGATCCTATTTCAAAAAGGTTAAATTATAAACACATCCAAAATCATGAAAAAGCTCTTCATATTTTTTCCAGATTTCCTCTTCGCAACCAATTAACATTAAAGTTGTTAAACAAAGTGTGTCTTTAAGTCTCTGGACAACCAGTTTCTTGCCAAGTATTATAGCGATATATTATATAAGACGAAATAAAAAATTGCTTATTTATTACTTTAATACATTTTGTCAGAACTTAATTTTACGCTTATTACACTGTTCTAATCGCTTAACATTTAAATCTTTTGTAAATTGAATTCTGAAATATTGGTGGTTTGCTACTATTGTTCAATATTTAGTGTATCAACTTTAACCTGACTCCAACTCTTAAATAGTGCAAAATGACAGCAATCAGTAACTTGCATTTATACCACAATAGCACCACAAATTACAATCATAAGAATAACATAAATCGTTAAACTCAATAAACAGATCACAAAGATAATAATTGTCAAATTTTCAAAAGTTAATTGAAAGTTAATCAAAAACAAAGAGTTAACGATAAGTATTTATTCGAACATTAATCAAAATCAGACTTAAACAGTTAATTATAAAAACACAAATAAAATTTTAAAAATAATTAAAGTTTAAGAAACAAAACAAAATATTTTAAGGTTAACCTTTGGCTTAAACCTCCGAGCTATCATCTGAGCCCCAACGATTACTAACCGAAAGCCTTCTAATGGGGAGTAAGCATAATCTCAACAATATAAGAAACAAAATCTGAATGTACTTTAAATGTCGGAAGCTTCAATAACCATAACTGGAACTGGTTAATCAAAAATCTTCGTCGAATATTTTTCAAAAGGCTAATCAAAATTCTATTAATACTCTCATTTTTCTTGAGCTCTTTTCAGGACGAAGCTCTGATAAAATCCTTCTGCTTTTATACTTTTTTATGCTCTTGTTATGTTAATCTTGATTTAGAGATTATTCTTAAAATAATCTCAAAAACCTATAAACTCCTTCAAAAGTCTTAAAATTCCTAATTTTCCTTTTATCTTTATTTTAAAATTACCATTATTATTTATTTATATTACCATTTATACAAATAAAATTACTTTTCATATTTTAATCTTAAAATAGGATTATTTTGTACTTCTATTTATTTTTTATTACTTTTTATGGTTAACAAAACCTTTTATTATTACTATTACTATTATTATTATTTATTATCCTTTTAAAATTGTTTTCTTGGTAATAGGTTTTGAAGGTAGATATTATTATTAATTGATATTATTTGATTTATTGATTATTATTATTCTTTATTTTTGATTGCGTAGCATTGTTGAGGCCTATTCGGGGTCTACAAAACTATTTAGATGGATTAAAGATGGATACCATGGATAAGGTAAAAATGGTACTGAACAAGTACTTTGAGTCAAAATCTAAGTTTTTTACAAAAGAGGCATTGAAAATTTACCAGAAAGGTTGAAAAACATTGTACCGAATGATTGAACATATTTTATTTAATAAATTTTACCAAAAAATCTTCTTTTTTGTAGTTTAAAAATATTAGAAAAAACCGCATTACTTATGGGATGACCTAATACTTTGATGCATATTTCGAATTTTCTTTTTCAGATCAAAAAAGCAGTTTTAATTTCAAATAAATATTTTTAATTTTTTTTTAACTTCTTTCATTATTAATAAAATCATTTAATTAAAAAATAAATGGTAATTAAATAATTTCAAACGAAAAAATGTAATCTATTCAAAAATTGCGTTATAATTCCATCTTACTCTGCTTCCTTTCGCGCTACCAAAATAGCTAACAACATATCTTGGCAAATCCAACTTTCACATAGTTCGTCATCAATTTTCATAAGCTGACCCACAACTTGTATGGTTGATATTAGTAATTCACCTGGAACAAAATTGAGAATATTACAGATCATAAAAATAAAATACAAACTGCTCAACGAGGAATTCAAAATAAAAATTATTTGTCTGATAAAATCTCTATTGGACTTAATCCTTTGTAGCCATATCGACGAACAATTTGTGTTTTTTATTACAATTTTAATTAATCTGCATGTATATAATAATTGAGTTGAGATCGTGTAAGATTTCATACCTGGCACATTCCATTAAAAAAGAATAGCAACTTGAAGACCAGAATGAAATAAGTAAATCACTTAAAAAGAAATATATATAAATAAAACTAAACTATTAGCAAAAGCCTAACACAATCTCTAGGTTTTCAGTAATTTTACGACATAAAAAATCGTTTGATGCAAAGTTGCTCAAAATTCCTATGAATATTTCCTGAAATATATATGAATCAATAATAACATCTCAATAAAAAATTAATTAATATTTTTATAATGAAATTAAAAATAATAAATTTTATTGAATTTTCATTCTGTACAGGAACTATTAAATCATTTTAAATATCAAGTAATTTTTAAGGTACTTGTTTGTTATAGTGCAAGACTTTTTATAAAAAAATATTGTCTAAAATAGTGTAATTACTTTTATTTTTTGACTACAGTCTAACCCAGTGGTTCCAAACGTATGCGCTACCGTCCAGTGGGCGGTGGAGATTTAAGGGAACGTTTTTGCACTAATAAACTTTTGGCAGACGTTATACACTAGCCACCATGGCCACAAGCCATGAAAAAACTCAAATAATTTTCTAAATTCAAATTTTTAAAGTAATGTAGAATTTTAAAACTGTGCACAAGTGGTCCATGAAAAAGTTAACACCTTAAAATTTTCAAAAATTTAGTATTTAAGCTGCTACTAACAAACAATTTAAAAGATAATCAGAAAAGGGTTTTTTGCGTGTTATGGAATTTATGGAACACATTAAAAATATGTTCAGTATTTTGTAGATCCACCGCGCAATTTGATTTTTTCCTTCAAACGAGTAGGTATACTCAAAATCAGGTCATTGGTGAATTCTCGTGGAATTACTTCATATTCTGACCTTACCAATTCCCATAGATCTTTTTTGTTGCTAATACCTATTCCAGGAATTCTATCAATATAGTAATATATATCTTCAACCGGATTTAAATCCGGAGATTGTGGTGACCAATCCTGGATAACAGGTATTGATTTTTGTTCCAGCCACATTTTCACATACTTCGCTTTATTACATGGCGCATTATCTTGTTGAAATAGATATTCATCATCTGGATGCAGTCTAAAAATAGATTGAAGTAAATCATTCGTCAGAATCTCTTGGTTTGTAACCTTTACCAACACTCACACTTTTATGGCTGAAGTAGCCCCAAACCATAATCACATCATTAAATTTCGATGTTTTTGCAAGACATTCCGGTAGGAAGGCTTCATTTGATCTTTTGACACATTTCTGGTTGATATGACAATAAACAAAACTTAGATTCGTCAGACCAAATCACTGATCCTATACACAAATATTTCATTTTCATATTTCTTATCCCATATCAGTCTTTTATGAATATAAGCAAGAGATAACATCGGTTTGCGGCGGCATCGGTGGATCCTAAGCCCGAAAGGCTGCAATCGACGAGAAATTGTTGTTTTGCTTATGTTAACACCTGTAATCTTTTCAAACTATGGGGATAGGAAACGTCTTGATATTTTTCGATTTTTCAAAGCCAACATCGTTTTGGTATTGTTTTCAATGACCTACCAATTAATTTTGTTGTGCTTAAAGTCCCAGTTGTAGATTCTTTTAAAATAATCTTCCGACCAGCAATATGTGAAACAGATAATTGATATTTTTCAACATCATCCCACTAATCTGTCTATAGGAAAACCCTGGGTCGCGAAATTCGCATACCTTTGAACGGTTTTCATTTGATAATTAATAGCCACGTGTGTGGGATTCATTATTGTATATCTCTTAACCATAAGATAAAGATACTTTATGATGAATTTTAAAATTCAGTATTACTTATTTACTTCAGTATTATTTAATAATTTTTTCGATGTAGACGAAACTGTCTTATATTATAGAGCAACAAATAAAAAAATTGGTTGTAAAGATAATAATCTTCATGGATATAAAATACAAAGAGAAAGAATAACTTTCTGTTCTGTGTTAGTATGTAGGGAAAAAAATTAAATAGTCTCTACTTCTAAATCTAAAATTTCCAGATGTTTCCGAAAAAACCAGAACATTCTTGACAAATTTATAATTGATTACAAATCATCAAGTTATTGTATTATAGATTACTTAAATAAGGCTAGTCAGGAAAGAGGTAATTTTTATGAACATGATGATGTTAAGTTACCAGAATTAAATTCGCTGAATGAAACAAAACTCATACCTTGAAAATTTTGATTTTTTATCTCAACTTGAATTATAGTTTTTGGAAAAGGGAAACGACAGTAATACCAAGTTGAATGACTTGCGTGACGAAATTTATAAAATAAGAAAACAGAAGCAACTGATTTCTAATTTCTTGATTAGAAAAAAATAAATTGTAATGTTCATACATTTTTGTTCGTTACCAACAAGTTAGACTGTAAATTTTTAAATAATTAATTAAATGAAAGTGTACAAGTGAACAAGTACCCATAATAATTAATAATAATAATAATAATACAGTTTTCTTTGGTGAACTCAAAAAACATTTTCCAAAAATTAACTGTACCTCTGTTTTTTAATTAAACATTTAGCTTAAGTTAGCCTTAAAATTAGAGTCAATTTATAATTTATGTAAATCAAAGAAAGGAACAATGACATTCACTTCAAATAGAAATGAAATTCAATAAATATTTTTTTAATCTTAAATTTTTCTACTAATTAACATTAAGAGAATTATGAAAAAATTTTAGATTGTAGTTATTTATCTATTTATAAGTTAATACAGAACTTTCATTAACTGTGTATTAAGTAGTGAATAACAAAGTCTTTGAGAAATTATTATTAATATTTGAATAACTGTTTATTTTAGAGTTGAATATTGATGAATATTTCCAAGAAATAAAATTGTATTTATTCAGTTATAAATATTTGAATATGTATAAACAAAGAATATCAGCACTTACATTAAATCTGTCTGATTTATTTATGCATATCGCATGACAAAGAAGTTCAATAAAAGCGAAATCTTTAATAAAATTTAACACATTAGGTTCAACTGTCATATCCATAAATCTGCAGAGATCATCATCAAACTCAAAATCTTCGTTAATAATTTCATCTTCATTTGAACAATATTGAATAAGTTTATTCATCAGTCTCTTTATTAAATCAATACAGCATAATTTAGTATATTGTGTCTCGCCAATTAGTTCACATTGTAAGTCATCCTCTTCTTCGGGTGATGGTGATTTATTTCGAAAAGCCATATTTGAATAATATGAAATCCAAAATATGAAATTTTATATTTAAATAACCTTTAAGTCTTATTTCAGATTTTATCAGTTTTATTAATTATATTTGAAAAATTAATTTAAGTTACACGTTTTAAACAAATTGAAAACTCGGCGATTGTGTAGATTTGAACTTTTTATTATTTTAAATAAAACATTATATATGTAGATTTGAACTTTTTATTATTTGAAGTTTGTTTGAATAATATTTTTGCAATTTCTAAAATTAATTTTATTTATT
>JBBMKC010232982.1:0-11393 GCA_037834085.1 Bipalium vagum | reverse complement strand
TTACTAAAACATCTTATCTTAATAAATGACATTATCATTTATGAAAACGTCACTTTCAACTTGTACACCTAATACAATTTGCACAAAACGTAACAAAAATGCCAATGAATTTATTTTTATGAAATCTCAGTTTTTAGCAAATTTATATAAAATATTTCTTGATGAAAATATTTGATGGTGAACTAAACTTCGACAGAAATAAAGTTTTTATTTTTAAAGCATTATTTTGCATATTTTTTCTATGACCGAATTTAATTTGAATTAATAAATAACATTTTTCAAAACAGTTAATAATGGTTTATTTCTGTTATTTGTTGATTACATTGATAATATTAAAAATCAAAAAATCAAAGACTAACATTGTTCAAGATAAATTGATAATGTGACTTTATATGTCATCATTAATTAAATCGATCTATTAAAAATTCTATTAATTTTTGATAATTTCCAAATTATAAAATGTTTAAATAATAATAATATTAAATTTTTAAAAATAATTTCCATACTTCACGTCTTTTGATTTTTTAATCATCACTCTAAATATAATTATATAAATACAGAGTTAGCCAAAAGCGACTAAGCTTTCACATTCTAAAAATTTTGAAAATAACTTCTATTTAAGCAAACCAAAATTATACAAAATAGATATCCAGACAGGGAATTATTTAAAATAATAATAAAAACGGTTGAATATACGAACCATTCTTATCTAATAAAAGCTGACAACGGACCTTCAAATGTTGAGGTTTATCAATTACTATAGATTAAATTTCTTGACAAATATTTTCCTTCAACGATTCAATACTAGTTGGCTTAAACTGATGATAAACTAGTGCTTTTAGTGCTTCCCAGAAATATTAATCTAGAGGAGACAGATCCAGGGAGCTTGAAGACCAACAGTGAGCTAAATAACGTCCCTTTACTAGATCCTCCAGGGAATTGAGATGACAGAAAATATCGTGCACAATGAAGAAATGGGAAAAGGAACAGTCATAGTAAAGGATCACGGAGTTAAAAATCTTCTATTATATTATATGTATATAGTCTTTAAAGAATATATTATTAATGATAACTCTTTATTATTATTATGGAGTAATACAATCAAAATATATATAATCGAGAATTTTGATCTTGAATTTTCACCTCTATCAAAATTTCAGGTTTAAATATTTTTAATCTAACTATATATAACCATTAGGTTGTAAAGAAATTAATGGCGGTTTATGAAACTTAATTTTTGCAGTATGAATTTATAAAGGAAAATTTGTTTTATTAATATAAATTTGTAAATTTTAAAAAGGTATTTTAACAAAGAAATTTAATAAATAATTAATATCTATAATTTTGTAGGCATTTGAATAATGATTGATGACTCCCAAATTAGAGCAGTTTTCTTATATGAATTCAAAATGGGTAGTAATGCTGCACAAACCGCTCGAAATATTAATCGCATTTTTGGAGAAGGTACCACTAGCGAACGTAGCGCTCAACGCTGGTTCCAGAGATTTAGGGATGGAGATGAAGACATTCAAGATAAAGATGTTAAATTGTCACCAGATTATTAATCAAACTGATTAAGTAAAACAAACAGCGAGAATTAATGCAACTACCCAATAATTTACTGTAGATATCTTTCTCGCAGCTATTTTGATATGGATTTTTAACCGCTCGTGCATCATTTGGTATTTAACACTGTTTTCGCTCTTTTGGGAAAATTCATATTTTTTATTCTTATTAAGGTGAAAAAGATGAAATATTTCCCCCTATTATCCTCGATTTCTGGTATACTATATTTATTTGTTATTTTTTTAAATAGTTACGATACTTTATTCTAAAATATCTGGAAAGCAAACATACATATAAGATGATCGAAAATGTTTATAAAATGTAAATTAATTTTAAATAAAGAAAAGTATTAAAATCAAATTAATTAATTTAATTTAGATAAAAAAATTAATTAATTTTAATAAATGCGTATTTAACTTAAAATGTTTTAATAATAATTTCCAAAATTATAAAATATTTTTCATCGTAAAAAAATTATTTTTCAACCACTCAATTAAGAAACAATGCAAAAAGTGTTCAGGTTGAGTGCATAATAATTTTGAAATCATCAATTTCATATTTATATCTTCTTAATTCAAATAGACCATTAGGAGCCCAAAGCGTCTACCAATAATTAGAATCGACCTCACTTCGAAACTATTATTAATATTTTATATTATATTACGTTAAACAATTTGCTATTGTACATAAAAATATTTACATTTGTTTCTTTACGGGCTGATCTTTTGGACAAGTTAAATAATTTATTTACAAATTCTGTCAAGCTCTATGGTCAGTTAATATCTTCGTAAAGATATTCATGAAAAGACTTTAATAGAAATGTTTTATAAAATAATATTTTTTTATTTTTGTCTTTTTAAGAGTAAGAAATTGTAATGGGTTCAAAAAAACCAAAGGGCTTATGTCAAAATATGTTATTACTGAAATATTCCTTATCCATTATAAACAAATATTATCAAATCTCTTATTCTGCTTTATTTTCACATTACTGAAAAAATGATGAAATTATAAAAGACCAAGTTGATTTTTACGAAAATGTTATATGGTTCTTCATTAAATCTAATTAAATGTCCTGGAATTCCAACAAAACCGTGTTTAATGATGCATAATAATATTATGCATTATTTATTAATTACAAAAAACATGAAAAAAATGATGAAGATGATGAAATCTTTTTATGTTACATTTGATATTTTTTAAAAAATATTTAAATTATTAATCGTCTAAACATTATTAAACGATTTGCTCTAAATATTTTTCTAAATATTTCATTTATATGACATAAATCAAAATTCCGCATAATTTATACAAATCTAAGAATTTAGACTCGTTTCCACTTCAATGGGAAAAGAATAATGAAAACGGGTTGATAATAATGAAAAGTTAATTTTTTGCATCTATTTCCCATACGGCAACACATTTTTCTTTGTTTTAAATCAATGCAGTCTAGAAATACTCAAAATATTCAATGTATATTTATTTATTAACAATTTTATAATATATGAAAATACTCTTAAAATAATAATGATGATAAAAAACAAGATATAAACATAAATTGTATATTTTTTCAATTATTCAATAGAATATATTAAATATTCACTGAGCAAAAATCGAATTTTATTTATTATTTATCAGATGTGATTAACTGTGAAGATTTGTGTAAATGTCTTGTAAATATTAATAAACTTTTTCTCTCTTTGTATCTGAACATTTTGTTTGAAACATAGCAGCGAATTTTTTAAAGGCACTTTATAGATTATTTTAGTTTAAAATAATTTTTGTTTGATTTACGATAATTATTTACGAAGTCTCTCAAAATGCGGAGCAGCTCCCGATGAATTAATAAAACAAAGAACTTAACTTTTTAAAGGTTTTTAATTTGAAAAACCGTGTTCTTAAAAGTTAATTAACTAAGGTAAGAAATATTTTTACAACATGAAATTTATTATAACAATCACAAATCAATTCGAATAATTTTACATGATTGCTGGAATGGTTATTGGCATCAATAATCTTCTTTTTCAGAAAACTTTCAAAAGAATGATTTTACCGATTAGTAAAAGAAAAGTTCGGTAGAAACACAATTCACTACCATATTCAGTGTGTAAATAGGAACATAAAAATAATTACGATGAAAGTGGAGGCAAATTTAAACGCGTCGATTGGCTTGTGCTTTGGTCAGCTCATGTGGGTCATGGCGGATATAATCGAGTTGATGCAAGGTCCTCAAAACTGTTTTTTGATCCACATTAAGCATTCATAATCATGATTGCTAAACAAGTCCTCATGATCATCCACAATAAGGTTTTTCTTTCAAACTAAGGTCATAAGTTTTGAAACGTTTGTACCAACGAGATACAGTTGTATCGTGGACTGTCCCTTCACCTTCAGCATCACATATTTCTTTGCAGCTTTCATAGTAGAAAGTCCTCGTTTCCAATAATAGTGAATAAAAATTCGAAATTCACTTTTATTCAGTCATCTAAAATTATTTATTTATTAATATTGTTTTATTAAATGATTTACTTATATCTTATGAATTTTAAAAATTGTGCTATTGAATATAATGAAATAAGAATATTTAAATAAGTAATGCTCAAATATTAGTATTGATTAGATGTAATATACTAATATTATAAAATATTGTAAGTGCTGCAGAACGTATGCCCCAACATAAGTAATAGTACTGCAAATTATGATAAGTTATATAAGAGTTAATCAGAAATTATTATTATTATTATTATTATTATTATTATTATTATTATTATTATTAATTATTAATATTAATATTATTATTAATATTAATATTATTATTATTATTACTATTATTATTATGTATAAATATTAACATAAATAGTTATTAATTAAATTATATATTTTGTTAAGTCTTCGATGAAGTTTATTTCTTGCAGGTAATCTAGAATTCTTTTTTTATTAAGTTGTTTTGAAAAGAGTAGTTTCAGGATAGATTCTTAATGATTTGTGCTTGGATTTTGAATAAAAATAAATTATTTCTGTTGGGTCAATTTACAATTTTTGACTTTAAATCTGAAATCGTTGTAATGAGATATTCAGACACTCAGTCTTTGGGTCCAGGTTGTTTAGATATAAGAAAATTATACTTTAGTTTGTGTGTAAAATAAGTCTCGACAACAATTAAACTTTAGTTTATGCTTATAATTTGATTGAGCACAATTTGATATATTTCTTCTATTATCTCGTCGATAGACTAACAAATAAAAATTTGTATTTTTATTTAATTAAACATGTTTTAATTTTACAATAAGATTTTCAAAATACAAAATAGATTATCTAAAAATCAGAAATTAAAAAAAATATGAAAAAACATAGAAAAGACAATGAATAAAACCAATCAAAATTATTTTAAAAAATTTAAGATTATAAATTTTCATAATATTTTGATAATAATTTTGATAATTACCCAAAAATTCCAATAGAAACAGACACTAAATAAATTAGAGGCCATATTAGAGTCAAAAATAATAAAATTCACTATTGAAAATAAATCACTGAGATCCTTTCTATGTAGCCTTCAGTAAATATTAATAATTTTATTTTCACAAGGAATTAAAATATTTTAAATAAGGATTAAAATCACGAACACAAATAATATATTATTAAATTATTTATATCACACCAGTGCCAAATCTATCTAATAAATATTAATTAAACATATTAATATTCTTTTGATTATATTTTTGAAAAATTTATACTCTAAATTTAAAATTAGTATTTTTTTATTATTAAAATTTCTAGTGAATAATAATATATAAAAAATAAATTGTATAATTAACTAAAAAATATTTTTTTGTTTTTTATTATTTTGAGAGTACACATTCTCTTCATATGTTCTGTTGTTAAGGGATTTGGGGATATCTAAAAATAATAATATTATTTATTTTAAATAATAATATTTTTTTTGTTTAGACCTTAAATAATTTATAATTTTCTATGCCTTCCTCTGTCACAGTTTGTATTGTTTAGATCACGGGATTTAAATTTGTCAAACCAACGACGTAGGATACGTACGTTGGCGGAATCCTTGCCAAATGAATAATTAATGTTCCTAGCAGCTTATGTCTCATTTTCTGCTCATAAACAAGGAATCGGAAATCATGGTTTATCAGGTTATACGCTATTTCTGAAATTTGAATATAAAATCGATATTTATATAATGACTTAGTATTATATATGATACAGTAAATTCTAAGGTTTGGAGTGATATATAAATATATAAATTTAGTTAATTATTAAATGATATACAGCGTTTCCAAAAAATGCTATTAAAACAGACATTTCATTCTGCACAACTTAATATTTAGTTTATAATTGATATAAAATGATTTTCAGAATGATTTTCATAAGGATAGTACTCTTGATAGTACTACTTATAATATATTTCATACTGCATTTTATTGTTGCTATTTATCACAAGTCATTAATTTTAAGTGTTGCCATTGTAATTTTAAAAAATATTTAAGATATTTTACATTTGTAAAGTTTATTGAAAATTAATTAAAAATGTAAATTGTAACAGTAACATAAATTGTTATTTAAATAATTTATTTTAAATGGTGAAATTATTTATAATATTACCAAATTCAATATTTTTGAATACATTCAGGTTTACGTTTTATAAATTATTAGACTGGTGCAAAAATAATATCAATTTTTATTTATTCAACAGATTTAAAAGTTATAGCTTTTCTAAATATCAAAATGTTAAAGACTTATTATTTTAGCAAGATTAATTCAAATAAGTCCAATAGATATTCTCTACCAGAATTAATTATCTGTCACTAACGACCACCTTTCTCAAAGATTTCGGTTGGTTGTGACTCGAAGAAGTTAAAATTCAAATTTTTGATTTCATATCGGTTTTCGAACATTTTCTCTTTTAATAAGTGGTCTATCGACCTGAAAAAATGATAATCTGATGGAGCAAGGTCTGGACTATATGACGGGTGAAGCAGAAATTCCCAGCCAAACTCTTAGATTTTTGATGGGTGATTCCTGAAAAGTGGCACAGTGTTGTCATGGAGAAATTGTGTCATTTTTGTATTCATATTTTGGATCCACAGCACTTGGTCTACGCGGTTCAGTTTTTGTGAATAGAAATCTGAATTGACCGTCTGACCCGATTCCAGCAAATCAAAGTACACCAATCCGCTAGTGTTCAACCAAACGCAAAGCAAGTTCTTTTTGACATGAATGCCTGGCTTTTGGGTTATTTTCGGGACTCAACTAGGGTCAACCACTTCTACTTTTGATTGTGTTATTATGTGAGATCTACTTTTTTAACGATTGATTCGAAAAAGCCGATGTTTTGGTACTGTTGAGAAGAATACCGACCATAGTAACTCGTTTAGCCTTTGTATTTTTGTTGAACTGATGCGGCACTTTTTTCCAATTGAGTGTAAGTGCAATGTAATGGTAGAATTATGATTATCAAATTTCTCTGTCAGTTGACTATCAATTTGTATTGGATCAAACTCAAAAACTGCATTCAATCCATCATTATCGAAGACATCCGGACATTTTGCATGTCCCATGTCTTTAAGGCTTTGATTGCATAGTCGGAAATTTTGGGACCACAGTTGGCATTTACGTGAAGTTGAAACATTCTTACTGAATACATGAAATTGGATATTGTGTGATTTTTCTTGTAGTTTTTCCTTGTATTTAGTTATATGAGAAACACACCCGTATGCAATATTTTAGCTCAATCATATGCTTAATGTTTGCAACATTTCAAAAAAAAATTGATAAATATTTGCCAGAGATTACCGTTCAAATTGAATATTAAAAAATAACCAATATATTATTATAAAGGAAAAGAACAGAATTAATGTTAGCAAAATTTCCAATTCAACACCCTAATAATACTTATACAATATTTTGGTAATATTCAAAAGCTCAAATTTCACTAAATATGTTTTTGTAGAATGTTATAATAAGTTTTAATAAATATTAGTTATACTATTTCTGGAAGATTTAAGAGAACATGGGAAAGAGTCAAATTAGAATAATTTTTATGTAAGAGTACAAACTAGGCACAAAAGCCCTTGAAATTACCACAAAAATTATAAAATCCAAAGGATATAAGATTCTTGAATGTCACAAAGGTGAAAATTGGCAATGACCAGCTAAAGACGATAATCTAAGCGAATCAATCAAAAATCGCTAAAGAAGCATCAGAGAAATGAACGTCGATCATACCACTGTACTTAATCATATAAATCAAATTGGAAAGGTAAAAAGAACTAATTATTGGGTGCCAATACAGTTGAATGAAAAAAATGGAATCTTCCTTGCTTTTACGCAACAAATTTGATACGTTTTTCCACATCGAATCGTAACTTGCGATGAGAAATGGTTTTATCTTTAAGTCAATGACTCCAGCATAATGATTGGGACATGATAAGGCTCCTAACACTTTCTAAAAACAAATGATCATCAATATGTCATAATGAATATTTTCTGGTCCACGATTGTTCTGATTCATCAAAACGTCCTAAATTAAGACTTAACTAATACGGAAGAGAAATAAATGAAATAATGTATATGAACTACGTTCTTTGAAGAACTAAGAAGGCCAATGGCCATGGAACATATGATTTTAAAAATGATTTAAAAGCAGAATTATAAAGTTTTCGAAACGTATTGAGCGATATTATAATAAAAATTTGGTCACACTAAAGCCATTGATAATCTGTAGAAATAATATCTAAGAAATAAGGCGAGAATTGAAGAATCTTAAGAACAAACTCATTCTCTCATGACTCAATTAATTCAAGATTTCCCAATGTTATTGCAAAAATTGATTGCAGAGAAAACTAAGGGTAATTTATAATGAAGATATCATTTTTAATTTCATCTAATACTGAGATATTGTGCTAGAGAGAAACAGATTTTTATTTTAATTAATAAAATACTTGCGGGTTTGCGAGATTATTGCACACGAGGAAAAGATACAGATGCTTAGAGATCTTACCACATCCACCATACTACCTTGACATCCTTCCTGACATAACTATTACTTATTTTGATCTCTTCAAAAATATTTGAATGAGCAGGAGTTTCAAAATAAAAAAAATCATCGCCAATTTTTTTGATTTAAAGAAACCCGAATTTTAGCACAAATGCATTGAATGATGATCACAGAGATTGTCACAAGTTGTCCAGTTCAAAGGAGAATATATCATTGATTGACATTCTGTGTTGATTTAAATATATAATGAAATTGCAAAATTATTTATTTCTTGACCCAGTACCATTTAGATTAAAATAACTTACTAAGAGATTTTTTAAATAATGATGTAAAAACAATTTCATGTTATTTTCGTGAGTATTCATTCTATTTTCGCTAAATAAATATACGTGCTAATTCATGAATACTATTTCATTCCATTAATAAAAATATTTTCGTTTGAAACGAATCTGGCTGCAGACTCCCTATAACTTATCAGACTTTCTTCTCGAACTCTTCTGCTAATTCAGGACCTCATGAAAAGGATAAGAAACCAGTGTTGGTACGCCAACATTGGAAATATTTCCTTTGTCAAATATTCCAGAAAAGAGAAATTCAATATTCCCAAAATTTGTCACATACAATCAGCTGGATAATTTCTCAATTTATTAGAAAAGCTGAATTGCTCTGATATCACTTAAAATTATATTTGTCAGAAGAGTCTCTTAAATCTTGAGAAATTCTCAATTCTTTCTCTAAAATTCCATAGAAAATATAAAAAATTAATAAAAGTTTATTATTTTACTAATAGAAATATCCAAGGTTTCTTGAAAATTAAAATTGACGAAGTTAGGCAAAGGATTAAAATATAAATAAGGCTAATTGTTTAATTAATAAAATATTTTTTCCAATATAATCTTTTCCACTTCAAATTTATTGCAATTAAAAGAAATGTTTAATTAGAGATAATTGGTAAAATTATTAGTTTTATATTAATAATTTTAAATTTCAAAACCCGAAAAAAGTTTTATTTCATAAATTTTTTAAAATGAAAGAAATTTTTTTTAAAACACAAAAAAAGATTTCTGAACATCATAATTAAATTTATGAAAAATTATAAAATTTTAATAAAATAAATAAATTAAACTTTTACCATGTTCAAACTATGGAAATATGTGAAATTAAATTGTATGAATTAAAAATTATTGTTGGTGACTTTGTTTAAAAATATTATTACATCAAGTAATATTTGGATTCATTTTCTTGTATTTTTAACAAATTGAAATATAATGTTTTAATAAAGATAATAATTTTTTCATAAATAATTTTTATTAGATTTATTCTTAATTAATCGATAAAATACATTTATATTATCGTTTTCCATGATTTAAAGAAAATAATAAAAAAATCACAAATTAAAAAGCTCTGAAAATTTTTTTTCGGGTTAAAAATCAATAATTAATATTTTGTTGCTTTAATGTTTGAAGTTAATTTTGTTTTTCAAATTAGTTTTAAAATTTGTAGGTATTAAAGAAATATTTAAAAATTAAAATACTTATTTAAGTGATATATGATTATAAGTTGTGCCTTAGTTGGTAAAGTTATAGCATTTCTGAGACGGGACATTATTAAAAAACTTTTATGATACAATTCCTGTGAAATGAATTGTAATATGATCAAATAAAAGTTTTAGACTTACATGCGTATTATTGATTTTTAAATGGCTGCTGGGATTAGCTAACACAAACCTAAGATATTCTAGTCATTTTTCTTAGTTAGCTTAGTTAATATAACATATTAATATGATAATTAACGTAATTAATTATTTCGATAATAATAAATTTTTTTCTAAATTCTTTAACCTTCATTCATCAACTTTTTTTTTAAAAAAGAAGAAACTATTTCTCGAATTTTATGTTGATTATTTTATTGTTTTTCGTGAGTTTCAGAATTTTTAACTGACTTAATTTATTTAAATTGGATTGAATATATCTTTGGAAATTAAATGAAACTAATAAAAATCTCCAATTTTATAATGGTATTCAGTGATAAGCAATTAAATATGTTCTGTTGAATAAAACAAAGAATATCAGATAAAAGTCAGTCATAAAATTTACAGTGTAAACATTACTTTATGTACTGTACATTTGTTTGCAGATATTTATAATCAACGGTTATTGAGATGATATAAGATTTAAATAAATAAATAAATAAACATCAGCAAGAATTCAAGTAGTAAATTAAATATTTCATTTTTTTCATTTTTTAGGAATTAAAATTGATTAAATGTCTTGAACAGGTTTTCTTAATAGATAATGTTCGAGAGCAGTCATATTTTCCTTCTTTTAAAATATCTCTAAATTAAAAAAATAAAGTAAATTAATTCAATAAATTTCAACTTAAAATAAAACTTCTTAAAACATTTCTTGACATAAAATCTATCTTAATACTAATGGATTTTAATTAAAGTTAATCTTATTCTCAATCTTTTGTTTTAATCTCTGTCTACTGAGCTATCATTTTTCAGACATAAATAACATTATTTAGTTTTATTTAATTATATTTTATATATACCTCAATTTAATATATTTTAATTTTCACTTAATATATTGTTACTGTCTTTTCATAGATAACATCCAAATCATGATTTTATTGTTTTAAAAATTAAATCAAATAAAAAAATAAGAAAGAAAAAATATAAGTACCTTACTCTATGTGTGACAAAAAACAATTGTGAACAAAAATCTTAGTAATAATTCTAAGTATAATAATAATAATAATAATAATAATAATAATAATAATAATAATAATAATAATAATAATAATAATAATAATA
>JBBMKC010232971.1:0-11393 GCA_037834085.1 Bipalium vagum | reverse complement strand
GTGGTTTAATAAAGGATATATATATATATATAGAGATATATATATATATAGATATATTATGAAATTAAATTTCACCTTAAAACGCTGCACTTATTAAAAAATCACTGTCTGGATTCCAAACAAAATTGTGTAATATAAGAAATATTAAATTAACTTTTGACAAAACACTATTGAAATTTAACGAATTTTTCTGTTATTTGACCTATCTTCATCGACTAACTCCTTTTATCACAGATGAACCAAATATTTGTAAAGTGTTAAATACAATCTTGGTATAAGGAATATTATCTAGTTTTATGATTTTGAATATATTTAGATGTTAAATATAAAAATTGAATGTAATTTTATAAAATTTTAAAAATGAATTATTAATGCAGAAATACATAATATTCATTTAAAAATGAAAATTCATAAATTTTGTAAAATTAGGTTAAATAAAAAAATGAAAATTATAATTTAAAAATATTAAACTTATAATTGCTTCATATTTAATGTTGAAATTATTTCGGTTTAATAAATTTTATAAATACTGTTTTTAAATTGAAATTGTTTAAATAAGTTACATATATTCACCTTCTTAACGCATTCATATCAATTCTCTAACTAAATTCAACAAATTGGTATATGATAAATTAATTAAAAAATTATTTATGACATTCTTTTTGGTGAAATTATTAAATTGCTGATATAAATAATAATAATTGCCATGGAGAATTTAATGGAGACATCAGCTTAAAATTATTTTTACAATGGCAATTATTTCATAAAATCAATGCTTTGTGTACCAACAGGAAAAAAAAGTTACCAGTTTGAGGTGACATTAGGTTTGGAAGAATTGAGTTCTCTTCCTTTTGTAAATGGAGTTTTATTTGCCAAAATGCGATTATTGGACTCTCGTAACTCTAAACAGTATTCGTCTAGGTATGTGTGTTATTTTATAGTTCTTAACATTTTCTCATTTTAATGTTTTGGTTTCTTATTGATTAAAGATAACAAATATCATTGACGAATGTCTATATTTCCTTTGTCTAATTAAAGATATCAAAGTCAGATAAAGTTTCAAATTGAAGTTTATAGTAATTCGTTTTTAATTTTAATATATTTGTGTGCACATTGGAGGTTAATACATTCATTTTCACTGAAATAATTCAATGTACTAAACAAATATCAGCCAATTTAATAAAATCAATGGTGCTGTTCAATTTTTTAAAAGTTAATATAGTTAAATATTAACTTTGACTTATATTTACTTAAAGTTGTGTAATGATTATTATTCTGCCGACCGACTTGTATACTTGCACAGATAGGAGAGCGTGTAAATAAATTTTAATTAATGAATCTTTGTTGACATCTGAAGAGTTAATTTCCTTTACATAACCTCTTATCGAGAAATCTGTAGACTAATGATAATCCTCCGAAATATTAGGTCATCTGGAAAGTCCTGTGGATTTTGATATTTTATATATTTTAAGTGAAAATGAAGAAAAATTAAATATTTTTTAAAATTATTTTGATGGGCAACTAAAAATTCCTCACTGATAGAAATTCTTTGGTATATGATCGAAAAAGTCATCTATGTACGTTTTTATGACCTCAAACGAATTAGATTCTTCAGATTAATTTATTTTGTGTCGATTGGAATAGATTTGTAGTTCAAATGCTCTATGTCAGGTGAGTATAAGGTCACTTCCATACTCATGGAGTAATTGCCGCACAATTAATGAAACGTTCTGTCTGGAATTATCATGATGCAAGTCAATAACACGAGTCATTTTGATAATTCCGGTTGCTTGGGATCGATACGACTTTAACTTGATCTAATTTAGAGAAATATTTTTTAGAATTGATCGTCGATTGCGCGACAGCAATTTTAATGGACTATCCTTCAAATCCCACTACATGGACAGTAACACTTTTCGCCCATGAAGATCGTTTTTAGTACTGCTAATTAAGTTTCACCTGCTTTACTCCAAGATTTCTTTCTTGGGACCTGCTTAATTTGTCTGTCAGATCTTGTTTTGTTTAAATTTTCATTTAGAAAAAAAATGTTTACTTTTATAAGATTTATTAATAAAATTAAACAGGTTCAAACAATTCACAGGACATTCAGGTTGACACAGTAATTAGCGTCACAAGTTACCACTATGACGATGAAAGACAATTAATATTTCTGTAGTGCATACTGCTACTGATTTTAAAGCGCATTAGACACTTTATAACATTAAAATTTATATATTATTGATTGTGAAATAAACAAATGGTATAATGTTTAAATTAAAACATTTTTCAGCTAAAAATAATAATTAACGAAATATAAAATCAGTTTTTATTCCATGAAAAGATGAAAATCATGAGAAATTGTCAAATAAGAAAATAATGAGATTGAGATAGTTTTTTCTCTCTTTCGAATCATAAATAAGAAAAAATACATAAAGGAAAAAGAAGTTTTAGCATCTTTCGTATTTGCAAAGGTTTACAAATCCGTTCGCAAAGAAAGAGAACGACGTTGAAAGAAGAGAGGAATTTTTTAATCATGTTAATTTTAATAATAATAATATTTTAATACTCTTATTTTTTATTATTTTCGATCACATATTGATTTTTTGAAATGATTTTCTTTATAAATTAATTTTTAATAGATTGCCAATAATTCTAATTAATTTGATACCCTTCATTCAAACAAATTAATGTCACTCAAAATTTAATTAAAAAATTTTACATCTCTCCACGATAAATAAGTAATCATTTTCGAACCCATCATACATGTTTCTATTCATAAAAGCTCAGCTGAGAATTTCCCTAATTAATTGGATCTATGAAAAATAAAGTGATTTCTTTTTCAGTGTTCACTGTTTAAAATGATAGTATGATCTGTAATGAGATTCTTGAAAACAGTAATCGCTAATAAAAACCAATTCAGAATTATTTTCCTTCACTATCTCTTAAAAACACTATTGGTAAATAGAGAAAAACTACAGCTAAATTAATATTATTAATTTTAATTCATTATCATATTGATGGTGAAGTGTTTAACAAATCCTAACATAATAAGTACGTAGGAAATGAGTAATTTCATCATAATATTAATATTATATTATTTCTTTAGTCAAAGTAATATATGCAATTTTCTTTACTGATTTAAATATTTTCCTCCTGATGGTCTTTGTTTTAATATGTTTTATGGTTGTTAACCATCACTTTGACGCTTTCATGGTTGTTACAAAATTTAAAATAATTGAAAATTATTATTTGATATTAAATTCCAACTAAAATTCTAGAATTTCTCAAAATTGTTAAATAGAACCAGAATGCTCTCATTCTTGATAATCAAAATATTTGTATTGATTTTCATGAGTAAATGTATACTTTTCATGTAATTCAGACTTCATATTCGTTTTATTTGTTAAAATAATTGAACAGCATACATTTTTTTAAGTTAGTTTAAAGTTAAAACATTAAAATTTACAAATATCAAAATGATTATTAAAATTATAGAAGATAATATTAAGGATTATTTATTTTATTTCTCCAAATTCCTTCCACATATCTCAACTGTGATAGTTATATTACACTATATTTTTATGCACACAAAATTGATAATGTAACCAGAAATATTAATTATTTATATTTTATTGTTCATAATTGTCAAGGATAATTATATTAATCAAATGTCAATTTATGGAAACATTCCAAATATTGTTTTATTTACGATTGTAAAATTATTGACAATCTAAGTTTACACAATTTGAATAATTAGACATAATAAGTTATCAATTAAAGATTATTAATATTATTATTACTGTTTATTAACATTATTTCTGACATTAGATTTTCTAATTTTCTAATTTTCTAATAATAATAATAATATTTATTATTATTCATATTTATATTATATTTTTATTAAAGTTCTTACTATTAGATTATTATTACGATTACTAATAATATTCAATTTAACAATATTTTGTGGGGGAAATATGTTTTTTCTTATTTCAATAAAACATTGAAATTATATTTAATTAAAATATACAGCGACCCAATTTTTCAATGTGGCATGTGAAAGAGCCCATTCACTCAAAACATTTACTACATACATATTAATTTTCGTTCCAGTTAATCCTTTTTAAAATAACTACTCAATAACTGTCAGATTTTTCAAATTTTGCATTCTAAAAATCTAAACAAGTTAACATGCATTGAAATACGTTTCAATTTATAGATTTATTTGAAATTTAACAGATATACATTTAAAAGATGCACTATTTTATTTAAAAATTCCGATAATATTTACCATTAATGTAAAAGGTTAAAGAATAATGAGACCTGGTTTTTCGAAAAATACATACATGAGAAAAGATATGAAAATAAATTTAAAAAATTCATAATATTTTGAACAGGTTCAAAACTCATTCCCAAAAAATGAGAACTCGTCTTGAAAAAAGAAACGATTTTTTATCAATAAAATATTTTCTATTACTTTTATAAATTAATCGGTATAATATCAATAGAGTTTTAACTGTCAGTAAATTAAAATATAAAGTGTCGATGAATGAAACTTAAAATTAAATATTAAATCTGCAATAAGAGGAAACAAATCTTAGAACCTGTATTTTCAAACATATGTTGGGAGGACCAGTGTATATTAGCTAAAAAAGATTAATTATCCATTCTATTTTGAAATATATTCATCTTAATTGAGATTGTAAGAAAAGATGATTATAAAATTTTCCTCACGACAAACTCTTACATTAGGGGATTATCATCTAATTTTAGAGGAATGGAAAATTTCCTTTGAATTTTATTTTAGTCAGGCTGTAAATTTTTGTCTGGATTGAAAATAAAAAATCCGAGGAAAATGAAAAGCCTCTATTTTTGACAAAGGAAGAATAAAAGAAATGAAATTTTATTTCACTTTCCCACAACTGTTTCACTGGATTTTCTCAAGCTTTAACGATCATGTTTAAAATTTCATGGAAATTTATTGATTATTTTTTATTATTGGACAACAATTTACTTTATAAAACCCAACAAAATACAGACTTATACAAAAATATGTGGGAAAATCCAACCATCTCTTTTCAACGTTGAAAATATTAACGTTACATTATACTTTTGTCTTTGCTTTCACTCATTATTAATGAAGATCATTCTAATTTGCTAATTGCTTGAAATGTCGGAAGCAACCAATTTGACAAAAATTCAATTTAGTAATTTAATAATTTTTACTATTAATAATCTTGACTGAATATCAGTAAGTTTTCCAATCCGTTCTACGCCAGTGACGTTCTGAATTTCGGAATGTGTCTGAAAATTTGACAGAATAATTTTGGAAAATAATAAAATTTTTTTGAATATGATCTTATATAAATGTCCAGTTTGTGATGATGGTTTAATACCAACCAGAAATTAATAAGTGATAATTATAATTATATTAATATATCCACAACTGTTCATAGTAAAAAAGCTCATAAGAAAACATTTAATTGTAAAAAAAATATTTTTTTAAAAAATTAAGTGTTTTTCTTATTATTCTTTAAAATATATTTTTGCCTGAACCAGACGTCTTACAGGAAAAGGGACTTCATATTCGTAATCAGCTGCAAAAGACACACTATATTATCATAATGCCGTCTCAGATACAAAAAAGAGTTTAAAATTGTAGAGTAGTGTTATCAGTTGTTGGGTTCCCTCTTATTAACCAAATCGATTTCCCTGGTGATTCCAGGGGAACTTATTTTATATTGTCGTGCTCATTCTATAATCTCCGTCTGGTCATTTTTCAATCATTTTAACAACTTGACTTTTGAAAAAATATCAAAAATTCGAGTTTGATTTTATCGATTTATACTCTTTTCCCTTCAATGAAAATCAATATAATACTTTATCTATAATCAGTGAATGGAAATATTTTTCAAATCATTTTAATTGTAAAAACTTAATAAATCTGGGATGAGGCAAACATGTACAATGTTCAAATGATAATTAATGCATACACAATAATCTTTTTTTCTTTTATTTTCCAAACTTCACTAAAACTTTGCACATGTAATAAATGCAAAGGAAATGTGGAATAGTGGCAGACTTAATTTTTAAAAGACACATGGGATAATAAAATTTTGTTTCCGTTAAAACGTTTTATAATTTACAGATGACAAAATAAAACCCCATGGAAAATACACTGAGACAAATGATGCATATTGAGAATTATAATTTTATTGTGTGAAATAGATTTCATGATTGAAATTAATTTTGTTAATCAATAATAATTTATATTTTTTCAAGAAATTTTTGTTTTAATTACTTCTTTTGGTAATTTTATTTTTTTATACTTTGAAAACATGATGGAAAAAAATTATCAAAGTCGACATTATAATTAATAATTATATTATTATAATAGCAAGCAAAACCGATTTACTACGTTTATTGGCTCAAATTGCACATGACGTCATAGACTGAATGTAATTTTTAATTATTATTACATTTTTAAAATCAATTATTAAGTAATAAAAATCAGTTGCAAACACTTGAATGGTGATATTGCAACATTGGAAAATATTTTTCAGTGAGAAAATTTTTTACAAGTGAACTTTAATCGAGAATAAAACGTAACATTTGTAATTATCCCAGTTTCATATTGGAAAAAAAATAATAATAAATGTTTAATTGAAATAATAATTTTTTAAAGATCAGATTTTTTTTATTAATAATTTATTGAAGATTTTATTTCTTGGAAATTGATTAAATGATTGTGTGGAACGACATTTTGTAAAAGTACATTTATATATAGTTATATTTGATATAAAGTAATATTCTATTGATTATTATTCTGGTTAGAAATATTATTTTATCATGATATATAAATATATTGCACAAAACACGGGACAATGTTGTTTGGTCAATAATTTTTCTGTAAATAATTTCCCTATTCACAGGCAACATTTGTAATTTGCAAAATTGTGCTAGAAAATATTGATATTTCCATGTTTACACAATGAAGAAAAGGACAGATGGATTCTGTTGATTGTATTTCTCCCACTTTCTTCCGAACAATATTGAGATTTTCCCGAAAACTTTTATTTTAATTTCATGGAATTTTTTTAATAATTGGAAATATGAAATACTAAAATTATAACGGATGAAAAGCAATTGTTATAATTTATTTATTATTTATTGATATTATTAATTAGTATTATTTTTTATTATTAAAAAAAATATATTAATAATTTTTATTGCCTGAAAATTTATATATTATTAATATTATCAGAAATTAACATTGAACAATATTAAACTGAAAATATCGATTAAGAAAGCTACAGGCCACAGAAAAATTGACAATGGTTTTTATAAATAATATCGGTAATAAATTATATATTGATTTTATATTTGCACCTTAAAACTCATGTTATTTCCACATTAATGATTTCTAACTAAATATTCAAATGGGATTTTCAGTAGCAATATTGGGAAATAATGTAGAGAAGTCTTCATATTTTTTTGGAAATTAAAATTAATAGAGAAATTATTAAAATTAAACCCCAACATTTAAAACAGGAAATGATCAGATAAAGGCAGTAATAACAATAATAATAATTAATAGCAATTATTTAGAAAAGTCTATCAAAATTTGATGAGATTAAGAACCAATGATATGTTGTCAAGGATCACAATGGTTCTCTTGGATAATGTTTAAGAAAAAAAATATAGAAATATATAAGTTTTTTTAAAATCTTTATTAATTTCATTTTTAAAATATAATTTTCTGTAGCAAAATGA
This sequence comes from Bipalium vagum, assembly GCA_037834085.1. Lineage (NCBI taxonomy): Eukaryota > Metazoa > Platyhelminthes > Tricladida > Geoplanidae > Bipalium > Bipalium vagum. The sequence continues at coordinate 3,623 of JBBMKC010232971.1, read as the reverse complement.
TTCGTGGAAATGTAAAAAAAAATATTTATTTCTTCTTAAAATAATATAAATATCTTGTTAAAATTGTAAATTCAAGGAGGTAAATTTGGAATTATCGACTTCATAAATGGCTGGTGAATTTTCAGATTTCTATGAATTTTTCTCAAGAAATTTATTTTTCCTTAAAATAAATGGTACTTACAAGGAACATAAATTTAGTCTTCTCGGCACATTAAAGGAATTAAAAAAAAATAATAGTAATAATAAGAGAATATTTACTTTTTTTATATAATATTTCCAGGTTTTACTTTCGGATATTTTTATTTCATATTTCTTTAAGATTTCGTCTTTAGCCTTAATCGATATTCCATCTATGTTTGTTCTTATCTTTTTTGTCGTGCAGTATTTTTTATTTCTCCCCATTACGATGACACGAATATATTTTATAATTAATTAAATAATTTCTATTGATCAAAGTAAAACTGTTAAAAAATGAAATATGAAATATAAATAAAACAGATTACGATTGTAAGACTTTCCAAAACCTTTTCCAGATGATTGTCTATCACAAAGTTAATCATTTTTTATCATTGATGAAGAGCGACTTTACTCCGTAACATTTTAATTATTGATATTTCATTAAGAGATTAAGAAAAGAAAGAATTAACAATTCATCGTTTCTCATTCAAGAATTTTTTGTCCGATATCTCCCAAAATTCCCATGTGAATATATATTTCCGTGTTGAAAGCTGTTTGAAAATTCAGGGAAAATAATGGAACGATTTTTTTTAATGTTGAGATCTATAATTTAAATATGATATTGTAATTTTAATTTGTCCATATATTCGTTACCAGAAAAAACTTTTCCATAATTGACAAAAAAAATTTTAATAAATAATATATATTGATTATTTGAGTAATATTTTATTTATTTAAATAAAAACAACAATGACATTATTTTTTAAATATTTAATAATAAATAAAATAACAATAGAATAATTAATTCAAATTAAATTTACGTTGGAAATTTAATACAAAATTTTTGTTTTATTGTGTTGGTAAAACAGAATTTAGTTTTCTGCTTTAATGAAAAATTTAAGTTAATTTTAAAGGATAATTTTTCAAAATTAGATATCAAAAAATCAATAATTTTTTTTCCTCCATTGATTTTGTTTATTTATTTGTTTATCATTTTTTCCCAACATTATTTTCAGAGTCTAATTTTTACAAATTAAAACTTTGCAATGTTCTGGCTTAATTGTATAACACTGTCTTTTATAATAATTACATTTCAATTTGTCATTTTTTGTCTAATAATATTTAATTTATTTTCAGTTAATAAATCATGGAGCAATTTTAAATGAAAAAGTATACAATAAATCGAAAGAAATCTTTTTTAAACAAATAAAACTATTAATTTGTTTGTCTTAGCTTAATTAAAATGTCAGGAAAAGTAAATTAAAAATTTTAAGTCTTTCGTAATAATGATTATAAAATAAATTATTAAATAAATAAATCTTGATAAAAATCTTAGTAAAAAATTTAATTATACACACGTACAAAGAAGAATACTAAACCATCTTACTATGGTGATAGAATTTTTTCAATTAATAATTTTCCTTTTTATGGAATATATACATATACATAAGATATACCACCGATAGAATGGATTTGACAGAAAAAATTAATACTGATATGTTGTAGTTTCACGGGATTATTTAAAAAAACCTTTTCCACAAAATCATTTTCAACTTCATATTTGTTTTTTATGAGTTCGTTAAATGCTAAGAGGCAACAATTAAAATGGTTATACGTTATATTTATAGTTAAATGACTATTGTTTTTGATGTCTTCTATTGTTTTGCTTCTAAATTATTCTTAATGAAAAATATCTTTAATAATTGTATTCCTTCTCTATTTATATGCAATCAAAAAAAAATTCATGATTCATTTATCTTAGACAATTATTATTTATTATTATTATCTTTTACTGAAAATGGAGAAAAAATATTTAATTTTTGTGAATTGTAACAAGAGTCCAGGTGAAAAGTCGGGAGTCGGCATATAATATATAAAATTTGAGAGTTGATTTCTTTATTTTGTAGAATTAGCAAAAACCAATGTTTAATAATCTATTACTTTTTCATTTTGTTTATGAAAGCAATCTCATACTATGTTGATGAAGATAGACTAGCAGAAATATCAATGTCAGATTGTGTAGTGTTAGGCAATAAACCAACAGATTGCAAATTTTGTTAATCAGTCTAATGAAGTTTAACTTATACAACAGAAGAATAAAATCGAATGACATTTTTCAAAAAATCTTCTTTCGGTCGGTTACATTTAATAAATTACAAAATGTATTTGTATAATATCATTATGTGGTAATTAAAAATTGAAGTTGTTTAAATTTTCGATAAATTTGGCAGATTTTTAATTAAATAAATGTTAACAGAAGAGGATTTGTTTTTTCCTAATGATTGTGAGCTTCTATTGAAACTAACAATCATAATTTAAGAAATTATGTACAAAGATAATCAAATTAGCACAATTAAAATTAAGAAAATCAATAAGTAGAATAAATATTTATTTATATATTTTTTTCTATAGCACAATGAAGCAATGGTCATTAAGATTATCATTATTATTTATTAATATTGTTATCTTTATCGGTGAAGGTCAAAATTTTAAAATTACGATTAACCTTTTTTATTTTCAAATTAAATATAGTTTTCATTGATATTACGAGGGTATGTATCATTTCAGTTTTTATGTCATGGGAATTTGAGATTTCTTTCTTTCTTTAAAACTGATATTCTCCTCAACTTGAACTCCGAACATTTTATAAACATTGTTTTATCAGTTAATTAATTTCTCCCTAAATTTAGATCCATGCTCATGTAGACATAAGTTCAAGCTATTAATCATGAAGATTAAAGCAATTAATTTTCCTGAGAAAATGATAATGAACTTTAGAATGAATCTGTGTAAAACGAAATAGTTTGTTATTCATTTATCTGGTCTTTTGATGAATTGATTTATTTTCATTACGGTTTCGATTGTTGTAAACAAAGATCTAGACTGTAACAGATAGGCCTTGAAATTAATTATCTACCATGTTCAGACACGAGAATGTTCCGAGAGTAGTGTGACTGGTTGGTGTGGTGAACATGATGGATTGAAGGCAAAGTGATTCATTTTACTCACTGAGATTTTTGCGATGAGTTTTTTAAAACAGACAGTCGTGTAAATGAAATAAAAATAAATAAAATCTGTGCATTAAAACAAAACCGCTTTCGTTGTTGCAATTCTGATATTTTAGAGCAAAGATTTCTGAATCATTTTCTTTAATTTAAATAATAAAAAATAATCTTTTCGATATAACATAAAAAACAAAATTATAAAAATAAATTTCTTTTGAAATTAATACGAGATTATTTTTTGAACCTTTTAACGCCAACATGTGTTCAGTTACCACTGAATTTACAAAACAACAATTAGAGATCAACCAATTGTTATATTGGTCATAATAATAATAATAATAATAATAATAATAATAATAATAAGAATAATAATAATAATAATAATAGTAATAATAATAATAATAATAATAATAATAATAATAATAATAATAATAATAATAA
>JBBMKC010232960.1:0-11394 GCA_037834085.1 Bipalium vagum | reverse complement strand
TAATAAAACAATTTTTCCTTTATTAATTCATACTGCAAAAATTAAGTTTCATAAACCGCCATTAATTTCTTTACAACTTAATATTTGCGAGATTTAAAAAATAAAATATTCTCAATGGGTGTTGAGCACTGTCTACCATTTCTTCACCCCTGAATAAATTTATGTGACCTGTGGTATGAATGACTTATTTAAAATTATTTAATTTCAGAAACGAAACTATTGTTCGAATTCTGTGATAATCTTCGAAATGCTTCTATTCAATTTTTGTACTTCAAATTTATTTCTTACTTTGAGTTTGGCTGATCCCTTTTTTAAAGAAACTTTTAATCGTCAAGGGAGTCATTAATTTGAATGTTTTATAGCTTATTTAAAAATTTAAAAAGTAATATATTTTGATTTTTATATCATAATTTTATAATTATAATTATTACAGATCATGAATAATAATTGCAATTTTAGATCCATTTTTCTAAAAAGAATTTAGGCTTGGCCATACGACTATCAGATTGTAACAGTGAAATTTAGACATTTTACAAAATAACAATTAGTAAAAAATCATAATGGTGTAGTCTTCTAGATAATCACCATCAATATTAATCACATCTCGCCAATTTTGCGGCCGGAAATTTTTAATTCTGTGAGCATAAAATAACTGCTGCTTTTATTTGAAGAAATTCTTAAGTTCAGTATTTATATATGTTCACTGTCATTGAACTTCATATTGACAATATGGTTTTGCGATGATCGAAAAGGATGATAATAAGTTGGCGCCAAGTCCAGACTGTAAAGTGGATGATGCACAACGTCCCAGCCCAAACTTGCCAGCTTTTCTGAGGTCATCTTTGCTCTGCGTGCTGGTGCTTCGTCTTGGAGGTATCTGACTTTGTCAATTTGTTGACAAAATACTTTATTTTTTAATGTTCAAACGATCCAATTGTTCACAGTGGATTTCTTTGATAACAGCGGTGTTTAGTAGAAGCAATTCCATCATGACGACGCTGAATACATTCCACCAGACGCAGATCATTACCTTACCCTGCACCATCTAGCCTTTTGGAATCACAACAGCTGATATGCCTGAACTCAACCATGACCGCTTGTGTGTCACATTGTAGTGGAAGACCAACTTCTCATTTCCAGTGACAATTGAATTGAGCCAGTGAAGTGTGCGGCGCTTGGTCAGCAATGAATTTCAAATGGTGACCCAGCAAATTTTGTTCGCACCAATCAATTGATGAAGCAACCACTTGCTTAGCTTGTTCACCTTGGCAAGAGAGTGAAGGTGAAGAACATAAAGATTTTTACTACGCAGTTAAAATATGGATTTCAACAAACAATTGATTCAAAGACTGACTTTTTTATTGAATAAATGTTTGGTTTTTCATTTGACGGTTCGATTTTCATATGTGTGGTCAGACATTTACACGAAAGCTCTTGAAGTTACCACTCAATTTCTGATCAATTAAATTCTGTTCTGATATTTTGATCTTTGAGAACATTTTGAAGATCATATGGTCATTTGCCCTGGATGACACTACATATCTCTTTTTAACATTTAGTAATAATTAATTATGAAGCAATATCATTTTGTCTATCTTAATCAATTAACTTTTATAATAGTTCTCTTCAAAAGTTATCACGAAATTTCCACTCGTGTCAAAATTGGAAATGTTATCTTGAAAACTGAAGTATGACTCCAGAAACGGAATATACTAGGCAGCTTGATTAATTAGAAAAGCCAAAAAAATTTCAGTAGAATTAGTTGAAGTCCCTTTCTGGTAGTGTAGTAATTTCCGAAATATGAAAGCAAAGGAAATTGTCTATAGGGATGAAGCTCTAATCAATTTCGATGCCGATTTTCCTGATTTAATAGACATTTACATTGATCCCATGTTCAGAACTCAAAATTGTGATCAGAGAAAGTAAATAAATAGCCGCATAAAATCCCAGAGATCAGAAAACTAATACGTCTCTCCTGTATTTAGATCCATGTTGAAATATTGAATCTTAAATAATATTTTGGCAATATAAAGATTGCCCCTTCTTTCATAAATGATCACTACCTTGGCCGAACCAGTGATCTAGCTTTTACACTCACAATAACACTTAAAATATTCATACTATTTGATTATTATTATTATTATTATTATTATTATTATTATTATTATTATTATTATTATTATTATTATTATTCACAATACTTTTTAGATTTTTTTCAGAAATAAGATGGAATCTGCTTAATAAAAGGTCATCCAACAGTGACACCAGTATGTTTCTCTGAATAAAATAGAAATGTGTTTGAATTTTTTAAAGCTATATAATTTTAAAAGAAATATGAAGAAATACAATTTGTACATGAAACAAAATATCATTCACATATCCACTACGACTTTGTCTGCAGGAATCAACTCAAGAATCAAAATTTTTAATAAAGTCCATTGAAAGATCTGTCTTTGATTTCGAAGCATGAAATGCCTGTAAATTTGATTTAATAAATAACAAATTATTGAGACAGTACTTTGGCTGACTAAAATGCGATCAAATTCAAATAGAAACAATCGATTATTTTTTCTATATATTTCTGAAGAAAACTGTAATATTATTTTAAAATAAAACCACAAATAAATATTAAGCAGAAATCGGTTATAAAGCGTTGTGACTTAAAAATGATAACGTTTTATTATGTTAATGAGCTAAAGCAAATAATTTTCATTTCTAAGTGATGTAAAACGAGAAAAATAATAATTCAGATAAAAATTTCTAATACTCGAGTAAAACATAAAAGACTATTTTGAATATTTTTTGTTTGGTCTTTCACAATTAAGACTTTGGTTATTTGGAAAAAAAATCAGATAAAAAGGTCGAAATATTAGAATAACGAAATCCATGTTGCGAGAAACCCTAAACAAGAGAGAGAGTCATGGAAACATTCAACCGTTGATTTAGGCACGAAATGGAAATTTCGTCAAGCTTCACTTAATACTTTTATGATTTCTGCTTACGATTTAAAGGATATGGATAATTTTCATATCATTAGGCAGTTCACGTTAGGTGACGGTTTTGTCTCATTAAAACGAAGAATGAATTTTACAACAGAAAAATATTCATGGAACGGCGGTTTATTTGATTTCTAATTTAACTTTCGTTTTCATATTGTTTTCTACTCTCAATGATGAGACTGGTAAAAATAAATAAATTATTTTTCTTTAATTTTTTATTCAACTTATTATTTATATTTAATTTTTGTGATATATCTTCTCTTACGATGTCCTCGATATTGTTTATCAATAGGATATTCCTATTTAGCTGACCATATTAAAATAATATCTCACTACATTTCCTATGGTGAGGAATGAAATAACAATTTATTCAGTACGACTTAATTGTAATCCTTTGACTGGTGATTAGTTTGCCATTTCAGCTGAGATCCCGACTTAATTCCCAATAATATTATGATAATTTCTCTCAGCGTTCGGATGCAATGTTCTGCCACCGGTCAATGGTTCTGCACCTTTTCACTTTTCTCAATTGACCTCATTCGGTCCGTTGAGAGGATCAACAATATTTAGACCGTATATGGAAATGTATATGCAAAATAAACCAACTCACAATGGATTTTCACATAATCAATCGATTTTTGAAATTTTCGTTTTAAAATTTATTGTAATTTTCCTCAACATTTTTATTCTGTACTTCGTTTCTATCTTCATATAAAATTTAAATGTAAAATTGAAAAATTCAAGAGAAAATTCTAAAAGTAATGCTTCTCATAAGTGAGTGATATACAGATGTAATTTGCTGAGGAGCAAAAACAACCATGTCCAACGTTCATTATTTATAACGAAAATATTAGAAAATCATTTTACAAAGAGACTGTAGAGTAAAAATAATAAAAAACAGAAAACTGCGCTTCAGAAATTATAAACCTTTTAGGAATAATATTTAATAATTATTAATTTTAATTATTATGCTGTTATGAATATTATTGTAAGGATATCATTAAAATTATTATAGTGAAATTGAAATTTTAAAAGGTTTTTTTACAGGAAATTTTCTAGTCTAATTTAAGTTGATAAATTTGTGTTATAAGTAAAATTTTTAAAAAGTATTAAAAATATTGATTTGTTTAAATATTATGTGAGTGTCAATAGAAATCATTTAAAATATAAATATTAATTAATTTCATCAAAAACTTATATAGAATATCTTTTGATAACTTTATAAACAATAAAAATAAATAATAATTAAATAATAATAATAATTAGTAATAATGATAATTATTAATTATGATAATAATAAATAATAATAATATTTTTTAAAATTTAACAATATTTTATAACAAGCTTGAAAGATTTGCTAGAGAGATAGAAAATAATTTTTAAAATTTTATATAATAAAATAATATCACAATTCTTTTATGTTATATTTCTTTGTAACATACAAAATATTCGGATCATATTAACATGACACTACAACAACCAACAATTAAATCTTACACGACATAATGTCATAACTTAAATGAGAAAATACAGAAAAAAATCATTTAAATTTGACACAACATAATGTCAACAATTAAATTTAACACTTCGTAAAAAATCAACTAAATTTGACAATACATGATTAAAATTATGAAACAAAATCAATAAAAGCATCTTTTACAAAATTTATTATATCATAAGTAATTGTAGAGTTTTGCTAAGTGTTTCTTCCTTCCAGATATTCAACCATATGAATTCTGTTAAAAAAAATATAAAAGTTCAATTTAACATAAGACTTGTGTTCGTCGGTAAGTATTATTGAACCGGGACGAACGAAACTTCTAATAATGATGTATCGATAATTGTTAGTGCCCAAATTTTGGTCCTCTCTCACGGTGAGATTTGACGTTGTAATTGAGCTTAACCTCGTCGCATTGGACAATAATCCCTATTCCACCCAGTTGTATGGGATTTTTCTCGTAAAATAATTTTACTTTACCAATTATAAAATACCTCAATCTTATAAAGACTGGAGCTGAAATCAATACCTGACATTTCATTTGCGAATACGTGAATTCATTAGTCCACAAAAAGATTGATTTAATGATTTGCCTAAGTTCAATTTTGAAATTTGCTAACCATGAGAAATTTGACACTACACAAAAAAATCATTTAAATTTGACACTACTTTTTCAGAAATATAATGTAAACTTAAATTGATCCAAATATTCTTTATATAATATAAGTATAATTATAATATAATATTTTTGTTTTAATGAACAATTTATTACGAATCATTTTTTTAATTATTGTTTAATAATTTTTAATAACGTGTTCTTAAAACTGTTTATTGAAAAAAAATTATGTCCGGTAAATTGTTACAAATTTTAATTTCATTTCGAAAAATTATAAAACCTAATCACAATATCCGTATTGCATCTCTTCTGTATTTTAATGAACTATGGAAAAAATTTTATTAGATAAATAAAATATTCTTTCTCAGAAGTCTAGCACAGTTTAGAATTCCTTCGGGTGGGAAAAATAACAAATTTTACATGCTAAGTGGGTATTAAAATTCATATTATTTTATACTGTGTCTTAGGAATGTGAAAGAAAGATAGAAACAATCTGGGAATTTATGTGACATAAATGTTCAAAATTCAACATTTTCTCTATAATATAATGGACGATTTGTGTCTCATATTTTGATGAAATATGCATTATTTATAACTTACTAAATTTGGATTTTCGTTGCAAGTATTGTAACAAGTTACAGGGGTCGATAAATATTTGACTCGAAAAACTATACATATTGACAAGATAAATCAATGGTTTTGAGACAATTTCCTTTAATATAATTTTTAGATAGGAAAAAAGGTTTATGTCAAGGTTTAAGTAAAAATTGAAAAAAATAAAATTACGAGAAAATTGCATTTAAAAGAAATATATAATGTTCACTTTTATCAATAATTTTTATCGGTCTTTTTTGAAAGTAAAGAACATTTAAAACAAAATTGTATTTAAATTTTCAATCAAAGAAATCGACAAACACAAATTTAACATCACTTGAATCAATAAACAATCTCTGGTCTGATTAATTTTTGCCAAGAACTAATCCCATTGGAAAGCCATTAAAAAACAGTCAAACCCAATTCCCCTATCACTCAATGAGTTATGATTCTATCGTATGACTTTGTTCTCAACATGAAGAAACACGACAGTTTTATTGGCTAAAAACAGGCATTATTTCTCATGTTTTAGACTCCATATGCAGCAGTTGATATCAGTGTATACCTGCTGAATATTTTGACCGAAATGCAACGATTCCAATTTTGTAGTGGTAATATAAAAACATTTTGGTCGATATATATACAAGTTTGAAATAATTAAAACATAGAAATAAAAAAATAAATATTGGGGTCTGGAAAAAAGTTAATGAAAAAATCTTCAATTTTAACCAGGTTGTGGTTTGTGCCTGACTAGTGTCATAAAGAGGAATAATTTTTCAGTCTCCTACGTTTGTAGTTTTTCCAAAACATCATTTAATGTCATCATATTTTTATCCCTTTTTAGAGGGTGTAAAAGATTATGACTTTCATATCTTTTGAAAGAACACAAAGTAACCTTCTTTCAAGAACACTTGATCAATTATCTTTTTTATTACAGTTCTTTAAGGACTTTCAATTAATACACTCTAAGAGAAATGAAAAAAATCTAGTAAGAAGTAGGAATTAATAATGAATGTATTGTTAAATATGATTTCTGGAGCCATGTGATAAAAAATAATATAATTTTGTCCTAACATGATATACGTAATGATATTTAATTGAGAAATAGAAAAAAGTGGGTAAGACAAATAAATAAGGGCTATTAATTAATCTCTCTACTACCCCTGTCCAAAGAAGACACCAGATTTCATTATTTATACCACAATTTTAAGTAAATTAAACCGTTTTTGGTTTCCCTACATTTTCAAATTGACAAAAATATGAAAAGGTTATAACGATGCTATTAATATTTGTTTTAAATAGACAAAAATTAAAACAAAATCTAAAAAACGTCACAAAAACATCATCATCAAACATTTGCTTTGCAAGTTATATAAACAACTCTTCATTTGAAAGAGATTCGCTACATCTTTGACCTTTACTCCTAATTAACCTTTCAACCGAGTCAAACCGAAATTCTCTCATATATTTCAACGTTTTTTCTTGAGAAAATGATTTCATATTTACTCCCCTTGTTATTTTGTTTTAATTACCAGTCCAAATAACTCCTATCCCAATTCCACACCTCTCAATTAATTTTCTTTTGGTGTTCTATTTGGACGTTTTTTTTTGTTTATTTTAATTCTGTTTTTTCTCTTTGTCAACATTTACAATTTTATTTAATTAAAACATTAATTACACCAAGAAAAAACCATTTTTGTTAATTGAAAAAGTTTTCTCAGCTGAAGTATTCGCAATTGTTAAATGTCTTCCTTTACATATTTCCCGCGTTCCTCGACGGTGAGCTATTCTGAACCCATTCAAGGACTTCAACAAAATAAGAGATAATGAGACAATTATCTCCCCTTTCTTTATTTATTTTTATTTATTTATTTTACATATTTAGCAAAACGTAAACGCTTTTAAAATCTTATTATTTGCAGCATCAAAAAGAAAAAGGGAAAATAGATTTTCTTTTGTAAATTTACGTAGTTTACTTTTAATGCTCTTTGTATGGAACAATAAAAACTACTTTATATAATTAATTCCTACTTTTCTCTTTGATTTAGCAATTCTTTGATCTCGCTTTTGATCGACTTCTCCAGGGGTTTCCCGTATCCATATCTTAACGGCAATGGAAGAATAGGTACTAATGATTACGACTAACGGCAGAAAATACTGCATGATCATAAGTATAATGGTATATAAAGTGTTATAAAATTTAGCTTTGTCCATGCGTACATTTTCCGTATAATTACCGTAAATGAAAATATTCCAGTTTTCCAAACAGTAGGTTACGTTTTTCTCCAGCTGAACGTGGTAAATGATTGGGAGGGGAATCATGATGAGAGCGGAAATTATCCAGATTGACAATAAAATATATACAGCAGATCTCTGACGAATTCTTGGTCTAAGGGGTCTATAAACAACAACAAAGCGATCAAATGAAATGACTACATGTGTCAGGGCGCTCACAAAACTGCTGACACCTTGCATGATTGGCATCAGTTTACACATGACAACTCCAAATGGCCAATAACCGATAATAAAATCATTCAACATGACAAAGGGGCCAGCGAAAATACCCATCAATATATCGGACAGGCTGAGATTGAAAAGAAATAAATTCGTCACTGATAATTTGAGATCTTTGAGAATGATATAGCAAACGCTTGAGTTTCCAACAATTCCTAGAGCTAAAACGAGACTGAAACCAAAACCAACTAGTGATTTAGCAAGGACAGACAAGTTTGGTGGACCCTGTTGATTGAAGGTATTGTTTTGTTCTATATTCAGTGGCCCGGAAATCGTGGAAAGATTCATTGTTCACTCAACTGACGTTTAGAATTCCTAACATTTCGTAATATGACAATTAATTTAAGCAGATTCTTAAATGGAAATTATAAATTTTTAAATGAAAATACACAACGATTTTCATTGGTTAAGAATCTGATTGGCTGAAAAATAAAAATATTTTAATTATAAAATGTTCATATTTTAAACTCAATGAAGAATTTTTATTTTAAAACTGTAAAAAGAATAGAATGAAACAAAATCTCTTTACAGTTGAAAGATTTGATTTTTCGTCTGGACAAAAATTGAATGTTGCAGCTTACTAAAGCTGATATTTATTCATGAAATAAAAATGAAGATAGACATTGCTTTTAAATTATAATTTTTCTATATATTCAGAAAAATTCAAAATTTATCCTATGTAACAATTTTTGAAAAATGTTCTAAAATATTCATTATCACCAGGGAAATTTTAAAAAAACTGTAAGTACTGAATTTCATAGATATAAAAGTGTGAATACTCAAATCTTTTCGCAATTTGAATTTTAAAAAAATATTCTAATTTAATAATAAAATTAATTATTATTATATTACAAAAATGTGAAAAAAATATGATAATTAAAAGAAAATAATATTAATTAATAACTATGATAATAAAAATAAATATTAGTACAAATAATAAGAGCAAAGCTCACTTTAAAAAGTACTCAAAAATAAGTAGAGGTTTTTAAGATAATTTTTTTCGGAAACAAAATTTTTCATTAAGATGATAAGATAACTCAAGCACAATCCTCATATCCAAGAACCATAACAAAATAGTATATAATGAGTAGGATTCTCAATGTTTCAGTAAAGACAATAGAAAACAGATATAATTGTTACCGAAAAGAAGACAACAATATTATTGCAGTTACATTTTGAAATTGTCTGGGTATTGTTTTCGGGTTTCCATGAAAGGAGTATCTCTGAGCATCCGCAAGGGCTTAGTTGACAGTTATGTCTTAAGATATTGTTCTTAATTATTTTTCATTTTTTATTGATAAAATTATTTCCTTTATTTATTATATTTACATTTAATGATTTTTTAATTGATATTTCATATTGGTCATTATCATTTGATTATTAAATTTGATTGTTGTGTTTTGATATCATCTGACTATTGACAAATTGTGAGTGTTCAATTAGAAAATTTGGTTATCAGTATAATTTTTATCCTCGTACCTATCTGAAAATTTGATGGTACCTATCATTGTTATTACGACTCTTTTTGACGGTTTGATAGTCTTATCGTTGTTATCTTTCGACAACCATTTGTACGCTGTTATATAAATACACATTATTGCTTAACTTATTGTTGTCAATTGCCTAATAGAATCGGAGTCAGTTTAACTTCAAGATTATTAATATAATAATAATAAACCCATTAATTGATTTTATTTTTTCACTGATTAAAATTATCAAATATATTATGTCTTTCAAAATTCTTTTTATAATTTTTCTTTAACAAATAATTATACTTCACTTTAAAATAACAGTTAATGTTTCTTGTAGGTAAGTTACGTGAATTTTTTCCAGCCCTAGCATGTTATAATTATATATTATTTGCCACAGTGAAGTAATATAATAGGTATTTTAGTTATTTTATTTCACTATTTTTTGAATTTTTTATCGACTAAGAAATATTCGCAACGATTAATTAAGTCTGCTTAGAGCTAACCATTGTTTACCTAAGGTATTTTATCAATTATTATGGTGAGTTAGTATTGCATGTTTTCTAATTATTTATTTTTCCTGCAATGCCTCAAAATGGTCCGCATAAATAGGCTTAATTGTTTACATCCGTTTATTATAAGCTTCACTTTCATTAACCATTAAATGTGTCCAGTCAAAATCATTATACAATTTTCTAATTGAATATTTACCAGAATATATACTATATTCATGTTAAATAGATTTGCTAAAGCAAGAGGACAATTTAAAAACTAAATATACGTACATTGATAAGTGAAATGTTGATAAAATATCTGAAGTCGTGGTTATGAAATTATCTAAAAATATATAATAATTGTCCTCGATCACATTGTATAAAAAACTTTAAAGTGTTGATACATTAAAACTATTTTTACTACGTCGGATGTTGTGGATGTTTGTGGAATTTAGTACTTGAGAAAGACAAACAAAATTAAAAATAAATCAATTACTTTCAAAAACTATAACACTTGTATGAAATTGAACCAATTTTCGAAAAATTTGTCTATTTTGAAGTTGGCACTTCAGATATTAATATTTTTATGTTTAGTTTTTCAATAAATTTTTCAGACTTATCGCGCAATTTTTTTTAATGACTTGGAAGAAAAAGTTAATACGTTATAAGTCAGGTGAATACTGAATTTCATTAATTCTATATGCTTAATGGCAGCAAATAATGTATGAGAGTTGAATAATATATTGAAAAATAATTTGTCAAATTTTCTTTCTAATTTTTTAAACCACGAGATAATTTTCCTTGAGACTTTCTTGTTTTAATGGTAATTGTTTCGTTATTATACATTTTAATACACAAAATGTACGTATGTTTCTTTAATATCATGAAAATGTACAATAATAGCCGATAAACAGTTTATTTTGTTATTTTTTATCAAGACAATACTTGGAAACAAACCTTTTCCCTAAATTTATATTTTTATTACAAAAATTTACAAAACGATCGTTGACAGTCATTACTGAAAACGTAATTAATTCAATAATAATGATATGATTATCTTAGGTATACATAGCATTTTAAACAGCCTGGGCTTGCTTATCAATTTAGATTAATTTATTTAAAGAAATTATAAGATGTACAACTATGACTCCGGCTTTTTTTAAAATGATAATAAAAATTTTGTTTGCATATATATATAAATTATATTGAA
>JBBMKC010232949.1:0-11396 GCA_037834085.1 Bipalium vagum | reverse complement strand
ATTAAATCCAATTTTTAATAATTTTTACTAATTTTTCATCAATTGTTTTAAATTCTGCTTTTCTTTAACAAAATTATTTATTGTTCTGATTAAGTTTTTTTTAAATTCTTTTTTATTATGAAAAATATTTATAACCCATAGAGTCACGTTTCTGGAAATTGTGATTGTTACATTTAAAATTTTCAATGATTACATTTGAAAATTTGATTTTTTAGAAAAAAATTAATCTTTTAATAATAAAAATAAATATTTTTGTTTATTTTTGTGATAAATAGTATGAAATCCTTTTGCAACTAAAATCGGTATTGACTGTAGATAAATAAATATTTATAGTCGGCAAAAATCGCTTTTACCAACACCTAAGTAGAGCCATGTAACACTTACCCGACTGAAGACTGCTTATTCAACGGAAATTATGGATAAAAAATATAAAGTTTACCATAGTATTCTAATACACGTCTTCCAGCCATATTCTTCTAATTCACACCTGTGGCAATACCAAAGGAAATATGCTGGTAATTGGGGTACATATTATTAATCAACTCGCACTTATGTAATTGCTACAAAGCCAAAATATGTCAATGGGATCTGCAACTATCACGAAATTTATGACTACGCAAAATGAAATCAAATATCCAGCAAAATAATCAAATTCGTCGATAAATGGTCGACGAGAAAAAATAAAGATAAAATAAAATTAAAATGAAGGCAGCACCAAAGAAAAGACAATAAAAAATATTCTCTTTGGGTTAGATCACAGTCACTCAATAAATGTTAAGCAGTCCCTAGTCCAGAACACAATCCTTGAGACATTTACCAATCATGTAATGCTGATATACACCCACTTACGAAAATAACAGTCTTGTCTTATTGAAAAGATTTGATTCAACTCCACAGTATCGAAATAAACGTCCCAACTGACAATGTTAGTTTCTGAGTAGGGTATCAAGAATAAGTTTGTTTAGAATTTATTTTTATACAAAAATTCCTGCTAGCCAAATCAGTCGTGTAGCTTAGTCAGGAATATTGTCAAAAATAAATAATTATTTCCAAACGAATTGCTGATCGACCAATACTTTCTAAAATTGTTATATTATTTAAAACGACCAAATTCTTTAGACAACGAGATAATATTTTTCATTATTTTTCTGAATTCATCACATTTTAAAAATAATTTCCCTGAATTTAAATATCTTTGTTTTTGATATATTCCGAACCTCAATATTATTATTTTTGACATTTAAAGAGTTATCAAATTAAAAATATGTTCCAAATAACTTACATATATTACACAGGGGACTTTCAATTTCAAGAAGTATGGAATTTTTTAATATTATTTTCAATAACATTAAATTTGAATATATACGACCGCTGCTGTTTCTTACGATTATCGATCACTCGTCCATATTATACACGAAAATAAAGAAAAAATCAAAAACTGCAATTAAATTTTTTTCAATTATTATTATTAATATTATTAATAATAGTTATATGCCGGTGTTGTCATTTTTAATAATAATATAAAACCCCTAGCAATAATAATATATTTCATTAAATTCGATTATTTAAATAAACTTTTTAAACAGGGACCTCACCTATTTTTAAGACTAAATTATTTACTTTATAAAAATTTACCAACATTTAATTAAAATATTTATTTAAATATTTTAAAAACTCTAACTTAATAATTTTTAAAAACTTTAAATTAAAAGCATTTAATAAGCGTTACTTTAGGCGTGAGGTCCTTATTTAAAAAAAAATTCAAGAAAACTTATTTTTCGAACCATTCTTTATAATAATAGTAATAATAATAATAATATTATTATTATTATTCAATTTTTCATAATGGTTATTCTGAAAATCCTTCTAGTTACTTTTTCGATTCTAAAATATTTTGTGAAAGTTTAATATTTTTAAAATTATCATAACATTTTTTGGATCATGTTGGTTTTTAGAAAAATAAATATTTAATCTTATTATAAGTAATATCATAATATTAAATAATATTATTTATTTGAAATATTGTTAAAATTAATGTTATACATAATTGTATTAGAATTAATAAAATTAATTTAATGTTAATAAAATTTTATTAGAAATTTATAATTTTTTATAATAGATTATAAAATTAATAATTATGCTCATTTTTCGATTTTTATTGCAATATTAATTTTTAATACTCAATTAAAAAAATCTGTTTAGTGATACTCTTGAGTGATTTAAGTATAATATTAATTAGAAATGGGTTTTTATTTTCTTTTAATTAAAATTATTCATTTAATTAATTTATGTCTTAATAAAATTTACTTATTAAATTTAATTTTATTGAGGGTTAATTGAATGAAGATCCTATTTAATTTATATTTTAATGAAAAATAAATGAATAAATCTGAAAATCTGTCAATAGAATAAATCCGTGACCAATAATGAAATCAGGACAGACACTTCATTGAAAATCAATATTAGTTTACAAATAGCTCTTTATTGCTAAATTATAATAGTTTTCGACATTTGGTATATTTTGTTATTGTTTGTTTTACTATTTGTTGTTATTTTGTTTAAATAGATTTATGTCTCGCTACACACATTTCAAAATATAACATTCTTATCAGATATGTTGCAAAAATTAAAAAATATATGGAAATATTATTAATAAAAACTAATATTTCTAAAATAAGATAAAAAAATCATTATAAACCTTTCAATTTATTATGTAAATGAATGTACTTTTCTGTTCAAATGTTCAGAGAAAATGTCATCTAAAAATTTCCTATTATATATATATGTATATATTTTCAGAAGATTCTTTTGAACTTTCATCACTGTTACTAATCTTTCAATTTAAAGAAATATCCTTGTTTAAGTAATTGTATAAAAAATACTAGTGATTTTTTAAATATCCATGTTCGAAAATCAAAGGTTTTGTATTAAATTTAAAGAGCTCAATGTGTCGTGTTTTAGAATACCATCATCTTTAGAACACCAACATTTACTTTCTGTTTCCATGATCAATGTATCTCAAAAGAACGGTTTTATCACTAGTTTAAGCTTTTAAAGGAAGACAGAAAATCGTGGAAAATGACCAGTATTCCGGAAGACCTTCCATATCAACACATGACGGACATGTGGAAAAAATAAAACATCTGGTACAAACGATTGTCTGCTGTCAATCAGAGAGATATCTGAACAAATTGCAATCTTATTGGATCTTGCCAATCGATTTTAAAAAACCAATTGGAAATGAGATGCATTGCTTTTCGACGTGTGCGGAAGCACTTACATTTTATGCGAACACAGCAGTGTGCTCTTGTCACTCTAGTGGACGATTCATATTTTAGAAAAACTGAAACCAGTGATGAGTTATGAGTATATGTAACAAGTCGATATTTTTGAAGCGCTGTTCGGAGAGACAATGCGCCATCGATCTGAACTAGTAATAATCAGATGGAGCAATGTCTGGTGATGCTTCCAAATCTGCATCTTTAAATTTTTTTGGTTAACCTGGGTGCTCGTAATCTTGCACATTGAAATTTCCTTCTTTGAATCGATCGAATCAATATTTTTTTATGATAAAGCTTTGTCACCATAAGTTTCCAGAATAATATGATAACTCTCCACTGCTTTTTTCTTTTGAAAATAAAGAAAAATTAAAACGTGCCGCAAATGATATTTATTTAGCTGAAATTAAAATACATTAATTGACTAAAATTATACACTATACTCACTTTTATGATCTCTGACATATTTTTAATTATAGCTCGTGAAAAGTAGTATATAAACAAATGTATATCAATATTAAAATGATTTATATTAATAAATGGGATTATTTCTTATAAAATCGTCATTTTCAACTTGAACACCTAATAGAAGCAGACACCAGAAATTCTGATAATTAAATAAGTTTTTTTGTATTATTAGAAAATTATGGAATATTTCTGAACAGAGTAGCACAAATTCCTAATACTAATATTAAAAGTGAAAAATAAAGACTGAAATCATTTCAATATAAAATGTAATTATAATTTTGTATATTTGTTACAGTATTTTTAACATTTTATTCATGATAATTTCTTAATTCATAAAATGAAATTCCTCTATTCAGTGAACTGTAAAAAAGCGATCCTTAAATTGATCAACCATTTAATGACTTTCATTTGACTTATAATTAGTATGTGTATCTCCATAATTGGAGTTATAAAAATTACCATAGGTATATCATCATCTTGAAAGTTTCTCTTGGTTAGACGATTATTATCTCAGGAAAAGATAATTTCGAGTAGTGTAGTAATATGTGAAATTCTCAGAGAAAGACTAAAAAGACGATATACATGGAATCTCATGCTTTCAATTCAAAGTTATTAAATCTTAGGTTGCTAATAATAATAAAAATAATGATGATAATGATGATAATAATAATAATAATAATAATAATAATAATAATAATAAATTTATTTTTTGTTCATTATATTGTTAAACGGAATTCAAATCTTAATTTTTATATTTTATTATATAAATATATCTTTAGATTATTTTTAAATTTTCAAGATATTTTAGACAAAAGAAAAATGTAACAAAATTTAAAACATTTTATTTTAATTTTTTAATATTACTACAATTTTTCCGTGATTATATTTTAACTGTTCTATTTTTTGTTAATCTGTATTATAAATCTTTTTTTTGGAATTATTTTTCAATTTAATAATAAATAATATCTATGAAATAATTTGTTTTTTGATAATATTTAATGATAATGCTGAATGATGAACAAATTCGCTTAACTAATTAAAACACAATAGAGAAATATATCAAAGATAAATTCGGTTTGAAAAGAATATGCGATTATATTTTATTTATATTTTTACTGAGGCTTAGACGTATTTTTTTCGCTGCAAAATTCACTGAACAAAAGTAAAACGTTTTCGAATTTCCTAGGAACCATAAACAAATATTAAGCACGAATTTTCTGGTCTTGGCTTACAATCATTCAGAAGTACTCAAGATTTCGTTCTATATAAAAAACCACTTGGACTTATAATTGATAATGGGTTATTGGATTTTTTCTCTTTTTTTCATTACTTCTTTATAATTTATATATTTTGCCAGAGCCCATAAAATGATAGACACTTTTCTTAATTTAATTACCACATAATCTTACTAAAACGTGTTATTTATAAAATAAATTATATATTACTTTCATCAAATCGAATCAATCTTTAATCAGTCCCGAGTTTTAAAAATAATTAAAAAATTTTAACAAAATATAATTTAATAAAAATAAATGAAATAAAACAACATGGAATTTAACAACAAAATTTTTATCAAAAATCTTTTTATTATCGATTTTTAGCTTCCCAACTTCCACTATACACCGTTTGAGTCAATAATACCAACAAGTCTTCAATTGGTCGACATAGAAGAACATTCGGTGGATTTACTTCTTTTGGAACAAATGCTAATTTTCTTAATGAAATTCATTAATAGAACCACGTGGTTTTATAATGATTTTATGAAAATGACATTTTTTCGGTTAACTAAAATTAAGAGCGTTTTCTTAAGTTCTTAATTTATTCAATTATTTACATTATTTGTCGCAGTCAATTGTTTCGTTTATTCTGAGGAATTCTTAATAGACGTCAATTTCACCAAATGCAGTTAGTAAATATTTTAAAATGTAAGGTTGGGCCTGCTGTACCTCTAGATGGTACCTTGGAAACCGATTCCCTTCAAACAGAAGTCTGAAATTGAATAAACGTTTGGTCAATATTGACAGCGAGTTGGAAAAACGACAGGCCAATGTTCTTAAGAGCCAGTAATTGCCAAACACGACTTTTTCCCACAACCGTTGAATTTTGGTATTAATTTTGTCGTATACTTAATGCTTAGAATTTCCAAAATAAATTCAAGTCTCATTTCGACTAAGTACATGATATACGAAAGACTTTCTTTTATTCTTTTCAATCAAAATCTTGCAATATGGTTTTCAGTTAAAATTCTGTCAATCCATAAGACATTCACTTTCCTTCCCTCTGAATCTTTACCATATCACAAAAGCGTTTGGCAATTGGTTTTTGAGATAAAATCAATTAAGTTGTCAATTATTTTGGTGATTGAACATTGTTTTCGATCAAAAATCATTACAAGTCACCTATTTTTTTGATTTTGAATCATACTCCATATCTTTTCTCGGTTTTGAAAATTGGAAAAATCAACAGAATTTATAAGGTATTTATGTGCAAAAATTGAAAGCTGTAACATACAAATAAACTCATTTAAAAAAACGGACTAAAATTGAACAAATAAAATTGCATGAAATAAATAATGTCATATTGTAAACATGAATAAATGTCAAGAGCGAGTCATGTCAATGCGCCTTACGACATAATCTTGGATTCTTCTTGACATACCACTAATTAGAAAACTTCCATACTTAGTTCAATTCATGATTCATCTATATATTCAGTTCAGTTCTATAGTTCATCAATTTTTAGAAATACCAATGGAAGAACGTAGCTGACCACCCATGACATCATACACATGTTCATTAATAGATAAATTTAGTGAATGTACTGAAGGAGTAATCAAAATCCAAAGAAGATAGCACCTTATACCAATATTCCACGTGTAGCTTCCTTGTAACTTAATAATATCAAGCCAATATTTTGTCTTGGCCATGTTACCATCTAACTCTCAAGCATCCATCACTTTGAAAAAGACAGAATCCTGATTTATCACTAAAGATTAAGCAATTAAATTCGTAACTCTATTGTTGTCTTTCTTGACATCAACTAATTCTCTTACAATCGTCTAGCGGAGCCCTGAAATTTGAGTGACTGTTTTGTCAACCTCTTACATTCGATCACCTGCTTCTATTCTATTTATCCTGTACATCCGTGATTTTTCTTTGTCGACCCTTTTTTCTCTAAATCCCCTGCTGGCATTATGGGCATTTCTGTCATATGAATTTCTAAAACTATCTGACCTGTAATGTCCGTTGTCTATGCACCTCACCCCTGTACAGAATCGGCTAATGTGACCGATCTTCCTACAAACAAAACATCGTGGAGCACCTCTTTTTGAACAATTCCTAATCATATGACCAAATTCCCTACATCTCCAGCAATTTAGTTGTTTGAATGTAGATCTCTCTGTCTGCATATGTCCCGTATAGTTCACCTTTGATTCCTTTCTTCCTTGTGTTTTGAATCTTTTGTACATCATGATCTGATTCTGTTTGACTCTGTCTGTAA
The DNA here is from genome assembly GCA_037834085.1 of Bipalium vagum. Taxonomy (NCBI): domain Eukaryota; kingdom Metazoa; phylum Platyhelminthes; order Tricladida; family Geoplanidae; genus Bipalium; species Bipalium vagum. The sequence continues at coordinate 4,149 of JBBMKC010232949.1, read as the reverse complement.
AACTCATCTTCACGCGTCTTTTTGCGGTCTCCTGTTGGGTTCGTAACGCATTTATATGACTAATGGTTTTCTTCTTAATATTTTCCAATTTTACCATTAAATTTCAAATTCTTTAATGGTCTTCATTTCGCACATTTCAGCTTCTCTGCTGATCTAAAACATTTTTAATTATTGATTTGACTGAATTATTAAGATTATACTAAATCTTCACAATTCCGTATAAACCTTTTAAAGATTTTCTTCTTATTTTTATTCTCATATGTATGAAGATGTTTTTATTCCAGTCACAAAGTAGTTGAGCGAATAAATTATTATCCAAGAATCTGATGAGTATTAATAAGTATTAATAAAACAAGACTACGCATTATAGAACAAATGCAAAGATAAAGTTCAACGAACACAGTGAACATTTTCATATATCATCTATCTCTATGGTTTTGCAAATTTTTTCAAACCACTTTTTACATAAGACAAAAACTTAGTTCCACAGTAAAGTACAATATTCTAAGATATTTAAAGGGAAATTCCAACTGGAATTCTTATTTAATAATTCAGAAATTAATTGAAAGAAATTTTTATTATTTCCTGGAATTAATTTTAAATATTAAAAAAAAAGAAAAGTAAAATATTTCTCACGAGCAACATAATTTAAACAAGGCAATTAATTACATATATAATACCGTAATATAAACCCCTAGGGGTAGAAAGTGACAGGTCTCCTGAATTAATATAATATATTTGATCTTCATAAATAAATATCGGATAACTTTGACCGAGGTTATACTTCGGATAAACATTGAGAACAAAATGGTGATTGGTTTTGTTAAGAATGTGTTAAACCGATCATTATTGATCTGGCCTATCGAGACTGTATCAAATATTTATTAAAATATTTTTCTTTCAAAACTATATTAAAAAATAAAAGATTTGTACTGAAATCATTTAAACAAATAAATAAAAATGATGTAACATTTCTTGTTATGATTATCTCCAAGTTTAATATGGGAACAGTTATTTTTATTTATATGAATAATTTTTAATTACATTTTTTTAATTAATAAATAAAATATCATAAAAATAAAAATAAAAATAATTATTTATCTAAAAATATCAATATATTTATAATTATCATAAAAATTATCAAAAAATTCAACAGTTTTCAGAAAATAATTTAATATTTGAATTGTTCTTATTTTCCAGAAAACAACAACTTAGACGAAAAATCTCTTGTTAGCATAAAAAATTAAATTATTATTTATTATTGAGGGTCTTATAAGTACGAAATAATTTATTTTACAAAATAACATAAATAATATGGCAAATCCGAGCTGAAAAAGAATTAATAAATATAAATAAATAAATATATTCTATATTTTTAAATTAAGGAAAAACAAGAAAAATAAATATGAAAATGAAAAATAAATAAATATTATATAACTATTTAAACTTTATTTTTTTGATATTTTTACTGAGTCAATATTTTTAATAATTTTCTTTGATTTTACAGTGTACTGAAAAATGTTTCAGAAATTATTACCAATAATATTTTTATCTTTAATTTTCACATTAATAAATATTTTCTTTTCAGATAATTAAAATATCAGGACATTTTAATTTAAAATAAAATTCCCTTTTATTTCATGTAGTTTAAAAATAATATACGATGTCCGAAGAAGAATTTTGGTAAACGTAATTATTTTGGGACACTTATATTTATTGAATTTCCAAAATAAATAAAATATATATGGAATTAAAATAATAATAGATTTAATAGAGCAGTGATTCATTTCCATTTAATATAATGCAATTTTTAATAACAATTTGTTTTTTTGGTCTTTTATTAATTTTTATGGCTGCATTCCGGGAATTTATTGGACACACCTTGTATATATTGATGCATAAATCCTGTCGGCTTGTTTAAATTCATCAAACACAAACAATCAACAACATAAAATTTGGAAATTAGAGATTTAGTTCTTTTGATATTAAGTTTCGAAGAGTAAATAAATAAACCAGGTTATTTTAAAAAAAATAATTTTATTTTACCTTATGAAAATGGAGTACCGGTTTTTAAAAAATGATATTAAGATATAAAAAATATCATTGTTTAAGGATAATCCAGAAGCAAAACCGACAGAAGCTACTAAGATTATATGTTCAATTTTGAGAAAGGACTTTACAAAGAAAGTTTTCCTTATCCATTGAGCCCAATTTCGAATTTAATAATGCAATGAAGACTACCTAAATAATTTCTTATAAGAATATTGGTGTCACATAACAATTCCGTCGGTTAGAAAATGAAATTTGTGAGAAACGACCAGAAACTCGAGTCTCAAAATTCTGCACCATGAAAATTGTCGATAATATTCTGCTAAACTGACAAAATCAGTCATTTACAAACTAGATTGGGAGACTATCTTATATAATATATTCACTTGATCTAAGATCAAACGGTATTTACGGAATTTCGTTCGAAGATGATGTGCACTTGCAAAATTGGCTCTGAATTATTTTCATCAAATTTCAGTATTTTTCCAACGAGGAATACAAAAGCTACATTGTCGTTGAGAGGAAGTAAAAAAAGAAGAACAATATATAACTGATTAATTAATTTTCTTATTCAAGTATCTGTATCGTTTTTGTATTGATTGAAAACCGATATGACTGATGCATCAACCAAATGATAATTAAACTTATTTAACATATGAAATAATAAGACATCTAAAATATTATTTTATCTTTATCTTTACTTGTCTTTTTTAATTATTTAAAAAGATTTTGATTGTGGATTAAAACAATTCTTATTTTTCTATGCGAAGAATAAAAAGAAAAACTTATAATAGGAGAAAATAATCAAAATATGTAAAAAATAAATATAACATTTCTGGTGACAATTGATGGATTTTCAATGTACTTCTTTCTCATAACCTTCAAAATCTAGGAGATAAAGCATTTTGTTTGGAGTCGAAATTTTTGAAATACTTTATTGTACCAAACTTCTGATAATATCCAAGTATCCGTTCAACTGTCCTCTTGACCAACCCTTGCATTAAAAAATGATTTATTGTCATCTTCATGTTGCCATTGTAACGCTTGAAAAAATTGATTAAACAGACCGTACTTTGTTCACATTATGTTGATTTCATTTTGAATTAATTAAAAAACTTATCTACCAATTAAAGTTATTATCAAAGATTATACTGTTTCAATTCACGTGATTCATTTAATTTACTTGATTTATGTTTTAATAACATTATCTTTAGGAAAATATGTACCATAAAAATTTACTTATTAAAAACTTATTTTAAAATCATAATTCGAAAATAATCTGTTGAATTATTTTTAATTTTTACTTAAAAGAAATTTCTTAAATCTAAAAGATTGGATTTTTTAAAATACTTTTCAGAGATATTACCATAAAATCATTTTCTTAAAAATATTAATTTTAATTTATGCTGAATTTGAACAAAACACACTTTGAAAAAGATCATAACAATTTAAACAAAACTTTTTAAAAATGAATTATTAATAATTTTTATTTTCTCTTTGAAAATTTGAAATTAAATAAATATTTACATTTTAATAATAATAATATTTTTTAATTTTAATAATAAATAAATAAGTACATTTTTATTTTGTAAATTATTTTTATTTAAGTGAATTTTTTGTGATTATTAAAGAGTTTATCATAGCAGAAGAGATATAATAAAATATATTAATTTTAATTTTAAGGAAAAATAAAAATTATCAGATTATTTCAATAAATTTTTATATTACCTCTCAAATATAAAATAAAATAATAATTAATAACTTAGGTGTCAGTTTCTCTTGAGAAATATTTTCATTTAATAAAAGAATAAACTAAACTGATTATTAATTAATGAATAATTCACTATTTTTATCTATTATCAGAGATTGTATGCTTATTAATTTTCAAGGTGCATCGAAAAAATATAAAAATAATTATTTTCTTTAGAAATTCATAGTTTGAAGTATTGGCTTATTATATAACATGCAAAATTAATATTTATCATAATAATAGTAATAATAATATCATATAATAATATAATGATACTCCTACTACTACTACTACTACTACTACTACTACTACTACTACTACTACTACTACTACTACTACTACTACTACTA
>JBBMKC010232948.1:0-21726 GCA_037834085.1 Bipalium vagum | reverse complement strand
GTTTTTTGAAAAAGTAGTCAAAACTGACTCCTTGGATGTTATAGGTATATAATTTCCTCGGATGTTCTAGTGTTAATGTATTTATTTTAATGTTTAATTAAACAAATAACAGAATGGTGCTGTTTATGAAAAACTAATCCCACGTTTCTGCTTTTAAAATTAAATTTCCCATCTCTTCTTTTTGTTTTTAGCTTCACCATTCACGTTCTGATGAATTAGTCACCTAATTCATATTTTTTCTTTCTAGTATAGCTTAGGTTTATCTTAAATTAATAAATTTTAATTTTGATTATATTTGTTTAGACCATTTTATTTTGTAATTTATATACATTTTAAAAAGAGAGTTTGCTTTAATCATTTGTCATGTATATGTAAGTGATTGATAAATTTACTATAAAACAGGAGTAAAAACACATTAGACTGCAACTTAATATTATCATTATTTAGATTAATAGATTTATTTTATTATTATGACCGAATTTATTAATATTAATATTTTATTATTAGTATTATTATTTAATTATTATTTTATTTAATCATTATTATTCTTTTATCATAATAGTGATTTGATTATATTTACTATTTTTCTCAATTTTGGGAAAATCACAATAATACAGTAAAGGTAGATAAATAACAGAAGATGTCATTGAGAAGAGTTTTGGAGAAGTAAGTGATCTACTTTTAAAGTACTAAGCTTTGAATTTTAAAAATGGTAACACCAAAAAGAAAAACACTTTGATAATTGAATTTAAGATCACTAATCGCCCGACTTACTTGATACGATTTTCTTATTACACAAAATACTCATTCCAATATCGATTCAGAGTGCAGAAGAGAGTTTGATATCAAGTATCAAAGACAGTTATAGTCTAGTGCATTAGAGATCCAATCTCAACAATTAATTTTCTTAAAATAAAGGATCATTTTTGATTAAAAAGTTTTAAATGAGCTCTAACCAGAAATAAATTAAAAAGTTTCACTATGTATTGTTATCAATATAATTATTCTTACTGTTATTTAATTTTAATGTTATAGATATGTAACACTATAATTTTGAAATGTGAAATTAAAAAATCAATATACTAAATATTTTTTATAAAAATAGTAAAAATTCATTAAATACACAATTTTTTAAACATTTTCTTAATTATCAAAAACTTTTCAATAATACTTTAAAATTGACGAGTTAAATTTCCTCTATGTATTTTAATATCCTTATTTTAATAAAGATTTCAGTATTTTAATTTTCAAGTTTTGGCGGGATGTATTTTAATAAATTTGTTTTTATAAGGCGTTTAACTTAAAATTATTATTATATATTTAGATTTAGATGCCATTATTATCAAACAAGCTTTATATTCTCAACAAGATTAAAAAAGACAAGAAAGATGAGGAATCTCTTTTATTTCATTCTTTAACAAATGAAATTTGCGAAAATGAAGAAGAATTTAAACGAAAAACTTTCTTATATAATCAAAAAATATGGACATGTCGAATATCAGGTCAGATAAATCTAACTTTCAAAGAAGCTATGAAATCAGAACAAAGTTGGGCAAAAATGTTGAAAACTACTTTCAAGAAATGTTTCGAAGCAACTGTCCTTCAATTTGTTCATCACAGTAACGCAGTTTTGTTTGTGGAATTTATTAAGATATAAATATAGGCAAGGAAAGTCTTGATACTCTTGTTCACAAATCTTGGACCCAAATTCATCACGAGTTTTGTGTTAATGAACCAGTGACCATTAAACTTACCTCTCCGAAAGAAGTGATGTATGTTTGCGTGATTGTCCATAGGAAATTCTTATTAATTTTCCTAGTCTTAAGGGTATTGTGGTTAAAGTCGACAGATCTAAGTCCAATGAAGACAAAGAACCAGATGTAATTGTTTTAGCAATTTTGAACTATTATCTTATATTCATTATTATTTAATAAGAATTCTCCAAACAAACTCAACTCAGATGCGTCAAGCAGTGATAAAGAAAATACAAAAAAGAAAATAATCCCAGTCAAAGTAGAACATTAAATTCTAATTGTGTATTTTATTGTGTAAATTCAGAAAAACTATTTTTACAGCGTTAAAATCTTCGAAATGGACAAACTGGTGAAAGATATTCCAGCGGAAACGATAGAGTACGTATTTTTATCTAATGTTTATCCGATCAATAAACAAAGTATCGATTTCTGTATTGATTTAACTATTTTTTCAAACTTTCCAGTCGCACGCTTAGACCGCCTTGTAAAGATCAGATTCGAATGTTTATTCGTGCACATGCTATCAGACATTCTGGCAAGCAGAACTTCCCCTGGGTTGTCGACGACGATTTAGTGAAGAAATATCGATTGCCGGTGCTTGAGCCAGAATTTGTGGTCGATAAATCGAAAATGAAAGAGCTTTCACGAAATACAGAAATTCAAATGTACAACAAAATCAGGGAAGAGTCGGGTCAGAAAGAAAACCAAAGTGGCTGTGGTGATTTAATAAAAGGAGAAGACGAGACACAGCGAAATACAAAGTCGAAAAAGTCCAACGAGAGCGGTAAAACCAAGAAAAAATTAAAACAGGCAACTTTGTTCGAAATTCCTATTACTGCCGGACCCCAGAATGCCCCGGCGCCCAAAACCCAAATCCGATCTCCACTGTCCAGTCCGACACGGTCGTTGCCACCTTTGGCCCAGCGATTGTGGAAGCTGGTCAAGGATAGTCCAAACGATCCCGGTGTCAAACAATTGATTTTCAAATGTTGTCAATTGTTTAGCAATCAACAAATCAATAAATTTCCCGATATCATCAAAATTCCCATCAAAGCTCGAAAAGAAAAGTTGGACGAGAAAAAGAAAATGTGGGAACAACTTTTTTTTCTTATTGATTTTATATTTTCTCGTTGCACATAAACCTCAAATGATTTAATAATTATCTTCACATAATCAATTTTAACTGTTTAAATCGTTTTAGTGATGCCATGAACCAAGAGGAACGTGAAGCCTATATGTCAGCTAGAAGAATTCAATTACGAGCGCAATTGCGTGAGAAGAAACGCGAGGAGAATGCAAAAGTGGAAGATATTGAGATCGAGTACACAAAACAAATCCCCAATGGGACCCCGGTGATAGTTTGTGACGGTTTGAGAATGGACCAATGGATCCGGTTATTGTCAATGTCAGAATTCTTTCGCTGTTACAAGAAGCTTCTGGTACCGACAGGAAAAGCTAATGATAGCAATGGGGTGATTTGTAACGAGGAATTGTGTTTGGCAGTAGTAAAAAATAGTGATCGAGAGCATGCCGTTCTCGCTGAGTTGGTCTGTGTCTTATTGAAAACACTTTTGCAAGACAATCGGGTCAGGGTATGAATAGAAAACACGTCGATATTCGTTATTGATATTAAAAAAAAAATTTAGAATCGACGCGAAATGGGACTTGGTCTGGCTGAATTGGCGGTGACGGCATGTACGGCCGGGGAACTGTTGCGTTTGGTTCTGGTATTGGAGGAAGTGCGAAATTCAGAGGAGCTGGAGCCGAACGATAACGACGAAGTCGAGGACAACAAAGAATCTGTTGACGGTGCAGAAGAGGTAAGTTTTTGTTATTTTAATATCGAGAATGAACAGAAGTTGGGATGTGTTTTTTCACTTGTTTTTCTTGTTTACGGCAATAACAAGTTTTCTTTCAGAGCGAAATGCTTACTCATAGCAATAACAAAATCGCCGCTCCAATTTGTGAGAAACTGGAAACAGAAGAACTCTGCGAATTATCGATCGATGACAAAATCTCCGTTTTGGAACTTTTACAGAGTCGAATTCTTGAACTAGATATGGTCAGTTCGTTTATTGACGAGTTTCAACGAGAAGCGTGTGAAGCATATAAAAAGAAAGTGTCAGATACCAAAGAGTTTAATGACAAATTGAAATCGTTGAGGCAAACAAAACAGGCAGTGTGCCGTACTATGGCCGAAACCAATAATGGAACAGGTGTTATCAATGAAAATGGAGGTTCGGGAGCGGATCAATTTGGTAGTGAAGAGTACAGTCAGGTTGCCAGGCGGCGTCAGTCGATTGAAATGAAATTGAAGGAGTCCGAAGAGAAAGAGAAACGATTGGAAAGTGAAAGACAAATGCAAAAATTGGAGAAGGAAGAGATGACATATCGAAAATCGATAGAGCAGTGTCAAAAAGCGTACTTGACAGCGATAAGCGATGCCAAGCAATTGATGCGAATCCAACCCTTGGGATGTGATAGATTCTTCCGTCGATATTGGTATTTCAGTACGGCTCCCGGTGCCGTGTATGTGGAAAAGGAATTGAATCCGGATAGTGGCAGTTTTTGTGAACCGATTGAAACGGAATGGACAATGTACAAGTCTCCGGAGGAAATCGTCCAAGTAATCGATAGTTTGTGTGAAAAGGGTATTCGTGAAAGCTCGCTCCGAATTGAGCTGGAATCGATTTTGCCACGATTGAAAGAAGAAATGGACAAGTCGGTACCTGCGACAGAATCGGTGGCAACAGATATGAAGTCGCCGAATGCAGAACCAGTCGAATCTTTTTTGGTAAAAGGATTCAAAAATGAATTGCGCGAAACGGAGTTGTCGATTCGCAGTGGCAGTCTAGGTGGTGTTGAGAGCTACGAAGAATGGAACCGGTGCCTAATCAATGCCCAATCGATAGATGAAATGAAACAAGCGCTCGTGACGGTGTTTTTGGGTGTTCATGAACGATTTCTGAATCCGCCACTCAAGTCGTCAAACGGTCGCAACGAATTCCTCAATGCGGTTCAACAGGCTCAGACCCAGGGTCGATTGAACGTGCTACAATCGTTTTTGGACGCCTGTGTGTGCTGGAGCAAATCTGCCAAAGACGACAAATGTCGTGTCTGCCGAAAGAGCTCCGACGAAAACGCCATGTTACTCTGTGACAGTTGTAATCACGCTTTTCACATGTTCTGTTTGCGTCCTCCACTACACGATGTGCCAGACGGTGAATGGTTCTGTCCTCATTGCCGACCGGTATGCCGGGCTCGTGACAATGAAGGTGGTGGTCACAATGATAACACGGTTGCAACCACGATGACATCTTTGAAGACGAAAACACGACAGGCGGCCGGCTCAGAACAGTGCTGTGTGTGCCACGGTCGTAGCAATGGTGACCAATTGGCCAAATGTACGTCTTGCAAAAAATGCTTTCATGCTCAATGTCACGAACCGGCTTTGCGCCAAATTCGGCGAATGAATTGGCACTGTTGTGAGTGTCGGTTGGATGAGGTCTCAATTCACAAGGTCAAATCACAACAAAACAGTAATCGATCTCGTAGTTCCGCAGCAACGGAAAGACAGGAGGATAACGAGTCAAACGAAGAAACCCATTTTGAGGACGTTGTTGATGTTGCAGAAAAAGATGTAATATCAAAGAAAACCATGGCTGTGAAGAAAACCACGAAGAAACAGTCCATAGGGACGGAGTCGAGAAACGGTGCTGGCGTTAAAAGAAAGAAATCATTCAAAGACAAGACAGAATCAGAAGACGATGAAGACGTTGGAATTAGTGATGATGAAGACGCAATAAGTGGAAACAAAAATTCTTCAAGGCCTTCGAGAAAGAGAACCAGATATGGTGCCAAATCCGATGATACGGTGTACAAGGATAACAAAACACGAGTGCAGAATAGCGACGCAGAAGAATCAGACCAAGATGTGGAGAATTTGTCTAGTCTGTTTTCAAAGAAAGTGAATAGAAAACGTGTTTCAGCTGTCGATAGCAATGGTGACGGTGGCCACACAGTAATTAAACGCGCTCGAAACAGTCATGGTGAAATAAATCCTGAGAAAATCGAAAAAGCATGTCACAGCATGCTGAAACATTTAATGAATCACAAAGCGTCATGGCCGTTCCGTGAACCCGTTGATCCAGAAGAGGTACCGTTGTTGTTGATAGGATTATATTAAATGTTTATTTTATTCAGGTACCCGACTATTACCAGATTATTACTGCGCCCATGGATCTCGTCCAAATGATGGACAAGTGCAAGAACGGTGCATATCGCGGTGGCGTTCCGTCACTGAAATTGTTCCTTGCAGATATCGGTCAGATATTTTTCAATGCCGAAGAATACAATTTGCCAGAAACTCAGATCATGGAGATGGCAGTTGTGTTGGAAGAATTTTTCAAGAGCATTTATAGCAAGTATAATTTTGGTAAGAAATTAATTTATTTTTGTTCTGAAATTAATTCCGTTTAATATTCAAGGAGTTCAATATTCCAGATTATGATGTGCAATGACAGTGAGAGTGACAAAATAAATCAGTACAGATTTTATGGTCCAAATGATATTTTTACATTGACAATGTTTATGCTGCATTTATGGCGAGTTTTTGCTTTGTGACTGTTGTGTAAATAGACTTGTATTTTATAGTAATAAATTGTACTGATCTTTGGACTTCTTTTCATTCTTTATAATTACTTTGTCATTTTGTAATTATTCTTATAGTATAAAGTATTTAGTGTTCAATAGCAATGGTATATTTTTGTGCCTCTAAAAATGACTAAAATTTCTGAAAAATTGTTTTAATTTGAACTAAGAAATTTATGTAAAGGTTCCACCAAGAGCGACAGGGGTCTGCGGGTCACTCTCTAGGCCATTCTCAGGTCGCCCAGTGAAAGATATTCTTCAGATACATAAAAAAAATTACGAAACATGTGAAACATGGAACAATCATACACACTGATATGTCAAAAAGGTATATTGGATTAGCTCATAAGGGATATGAACATAAAACTGTCAATCACTCTGTTTCATATATAAATCCAATTACTGTTGTCAGCACCAATAGTATTGAAGGCATTTGAAATGGTTTAAAAATGCAAATTAAACCAAGGAATTGAAATTCCGAACACATTCAAGAACATTTGTTCGAATGTATTTGGAGAAGCATCCATAAACCAAATATATGGGAATCCTTTCTAAAGGTACTCGCTTTATAGTAATTCTATCTGTAAAAGTAAGGACTAAAATTTAAATAATTTAATGATCTATTTTAAATATAGGAACATTAAAACTCCTTGATCAGTAAACCAAATGGACAAAATTATGTAAAAATTGGTTTATATATTTTTAATAAATTTTACTATTAATTTACTATAAATTGTTTATTAATAATAATAACTTAATAATTAATAATAACTTAACAATCTATATATATGTATATACATGTGTTTTGATCTATAGAAAAAAAGGTCCCAGTACCAATCAACTCAAATTCAAAGCCCGCAATTGAGACGGAACCTCTACATCCAGAGCAAGAGCTTATGGAGGATGATTCTCCAAAGCTCATTATTGACAATTAATAAACAGTTTGATTTTAAACATGTACATGAAAAAAGCCTTGTTAGGCTTACTTTCTTTTATATTTTGACTCTTTTTATGTCATTTTACATTTTATATTTTATAAATAATAATTAAATTATATATTCGTTTTTAATTAATATAAATAAGTAAAATAATAATAATATAAATTGTGGGTTGAAGTTAATTGATAAAATAATTATAATTAATAATGAATAATAATAAATTAGAAAATAAAACTTACTAAAAATACATTAATATGAAAAATAATTAATATGTGGGAGGCTATATTTAGTAAATTCTATAATATAAGAACTTTCCTAAAATAGCAAAAACCCCATATTATTCTATTAATGGAAAGTCTTATTTTCCATCAATCAAGAGATCAGGAATGTGAAAATCGGGAGTATATAAGCTCTTGGTTTTCTCATTCAATTCGCAATTCACTTCGCTCCGACAAGTTAAGCTGATAAAAGGTAATAAATACACATCGGCTATTTGAAACATCGATCTCTTTTGAGAAAAATAATATTAATTAAATAATCATTAACGTATTCAGAGCAAATATTCTGCAATACATTCTTTTTATTAATCTTCTTATTTCTTTTGTTTGTTTTCTTGGCAATTCGATTCTGCTTCGCTTTAGGCGACAGAATACACATTTTTGACATCAGGGCTTCTTCGGTTATAGTAAAACAAGAAGACTTTAATTAATTAATATATATATATTATAACTGTGATAAGAGTTGTATTTGTATTACAAAATATATTTTTGTAACAAAAAACGAGTCATCTTACTTGATTTAATTAAAAATAGCTCGTATCTTAGAACACCTATTTGTTACACTACCTTTGACGTAGTTGGTGAGCCCAGTTCTAACCTATATGAATAGTGTTAGCATTTTTATATTTTCGAGATTAGATCTCGAAGTAAGCGTCGAATTAAACCCTTACACATGGCCCTAAAGAGGACTGTTATCATTCACATAAATATATAAGTAAATCTTTTTCAATTCTTTAGTTAATAATTAATAAATAATTAAAGAGTAATATGTTACTTGACAATTAACAAAAATTAAAAAAATAAAATATTTAAACAAAAGATGTCCTTGGTGTTACATCCACCGAAATTCATCCTAATAGGATAATACTTATTATTATTACTCTCTTAAAATATTAACAAAAGATAGAATTTAAATATGTGTAAATTAATTATTAATTATCTTTAATTAAAAATTTTCTTATTTAAAACAAATTTCGGTTAGATTGTAACTTTGGAGTCATTTACTTAATAAGCACCTTTCAACTTGTAGACCTAACATCATGAGTATTAGTTATTAAGGGGTTTCACTAATTCTGGTCTAAAACCAAAACAAGTAATAACATTAGTTATATTTCAACAGTCAAAATAACAACTTATTTTAAATGTCTGAATATTTAATTTAACTTTACATATGTTTATAACAGCTTATATATTTTGTGCCAAAACTTTCCGATCATCCTTAAATGCTATTTATTTAAATTAACACTTTTAGAAGGCAAAATAAATGAATAGGCCAAATATACATCTCATCCTTTTACTTTTTATTCGAAATGCGGAAACCAGTATCGGAAGGATATCAAATATTTGAGGAAATATTTACTGACAAGGTTCCGTAGTAGTAAAACTGTGAATTCGAGTTACTTCGATTTGAATGATAAAAAAAGACAAGGTCAATCAAAAAGTTTAAAGACAGTGATTGCAATACTTGTTGAATGACTACCTCTCTCAAACAGCTATATATTGTACTAAACACAGATCAACAATTTCCAAACATCTATGTGCGCAAGGAAAAATTTAAAAGGAGGGGAAATGGGTCTTTACATAGCTTTATCGTTTGATTTTAACTTAGTTCCCGTTTTATATATTCTGCAAAACAACTAGGTAATATTTTACCAAGAGAAAACATAGCAAGTTTCAGAATTCTCAAACCAATGCCCACGCTATTGTTGTGATCACCGGAGAAGTAAGTGCTGAACATGAGAAGTACTAATGAGAGGAAAGTAAAGTTTTATTAATAATATAAATTTTTTTTGGCACCAACTTTGGTTCACCTTCGTGTTTTAATTTTTCAATTAAATTGATATAAATATCAAAAGAGATTTAATTGTAAAATAAAATAAAATGAAAAATTATATTAAACAAGCTCCTTGCACTTAACGTATATATATATATGATTAGATATATATTAGAACTCGAGTTAACTTGTAATTTAGACGTAGACCTGCCTTTCAAAATTCATGTTAACATAGCAAAGAAAAGAAATGAAAGAATTTATTGAATTTTTATGCCAAATGAAAGTTGGTTGTCATCAGTCATCTGCAGTTTTATGGAACTTTTGATTATAACTATTATATTATTATTAGCAAACCTATCACGGAACAACTAGAAGCCGACATCTACTACTATTTTATTTTACATTATCCCGCTTTTTCAGTTTCCTAGACGTTTCAGCATGTTTCTCGGATGCTGCTTGAGAGCATTGTACATAAACTGAACATAAGTATAGACACACTTTTCATCGGGATTTTCCAGTATCAACATATCTTCGGGATCTATTAAAGGTTCAATATTGGCGTATTTCCTGAAATCAACAATTTACATTGGCCAACATCAAGTGAGACTACTACTTTGCCGTTTCAAAAGCCAGCTTGAAATTGTACAGAGGATTTTTGGAGCTAAGAGAACCGTAGTCAAATGAGTTTGGATAGAAGTGATGAATGAGAGCACAGAATGCAAGCCCGTCGGCCCAGCTTTTGGAGTAGTTTACAATTTGAACATTCTGAAATAAAGGAAGGATTATCTCAAATTTATGATGCTCTATGTGTTAGGAACTTCGTGAAGGGGTCTAATGCAGCAATAGCGCAAAATTAATAAAATTGACGCAGTACTTGATATTCATCAGTGTTTTTCTGAATCCATATGAGCAACATTTCTTTTAATGATGCTTTGGAACAATTATTGCTTTTAGTCAAATTAATTTGATTGTGAGATTTGCCCTGTCTATAAGTGATATGAGATTTTTAAAGCAAAAATTATCATTTTTTATATGTTTATTATTAGCGAAAAAATCATTTGAATGATTATTATGAGTTGATTATTGTGCAAAATCAATTGAGTAAATAACGTGTGGTATAAGCATATAAAACCGTATATATACATATAACTTCACAATAATTCTAATTTAGGGGATAAACCTCATATTCTTGCGTATTTCCCTGACAAAAGGCAATAATTTGCTCTTTCATTGCTTGGACGGTGGAGCGTGCAGTTTTGGCCATTTTTTTCATTTGAGGAATCATCTTGATAATATTTCTAAACATAAATTCATTGGAATATAAACCTGATCAAGTAAATCTTCCTTATACAAAAAATGAACTAAGAAGTCACATGTTGAAATGCTTTCTAGTTTTGCATGACATGGCCAGCCATAGCTTATTCTACGAAAACTGTGCGCTTTGAATGACAGTTTCTCAAATACTTTGACAATTTAATTTCAGTAATCGTGATGCTTTTTTAAATGCTTTCCACGATTTAGTTTCACAATTCAAGATTTCTATTCTACTTTGATATAATAAAAACTTTTTGTAGAAATCTCTACGGAAAATGGATTTATTTTTTAACTGGTGCTGTTTATTAATAGTAGATATCAAATGTTTGTTTTTGTACATAATGATTGAAGATATACAGAATGTCAATTAAGTAGCTTTACAAATTTAAAGTGTAATAAATCTTTGAATATTTAGCTTTTTTAGCTGAACCATTGTCAGTGATATATGTAATATATATAATTGTAATATAATTATTTTTATTTAAGATTATACATAATTGTCAGGCAGTTTAGAAGAGCGAGTCAAAATGGTTGAATTAAAGTATAAATTTAGCTCATCTATAACAATTCAAAAAATACTGAAACGGGAAATGGGTACTGATTCACCAAGTAGACCAAGAATCGATTCCAACAATTTCATCAAAAGTATGAGTGTCCTGAGTGCAAGAAAAAACTGGACGTCAGGCAAGGCAAAGTGGGGAAATTTTGAATGAAAATATAAATCAATTTTTGAATCTACTGCTACACACGAAACAGTAAAGCGGTGAAGACATTTTATTTTAAATCGTTAAGAACCAGATTGGTTTTCAGTCATTGACAGAAAATGATTTTGACAGGCTAGTTGAGTTTTTATTCGAATTCCTCATGAACTGAGAGAGATGCAAATCTTCGTAATCTGAGTTTGTGAAGTGACAAGTAAAAAATTTCAAATCCACAACTGTGTGAACAGACACAACAGTACTTATTGGTGTTTAGACAATCTTCATCCGAGAATGGAGAGATCTGTCAATTTGCATGGTGTCATGGTATGGTCCTCTGTATGTGCTGGTGGTTTAATTGGACTCTATTTCTTTTCCGAAAAGGTGACATGCACAAATTAATAGGAAATATTGAAAGCTTTTTTGGCCTGTTTTTTCAATGACTCTCAGCTTCCTCAATAATCTTTATGTAAAATGGTGTCTATAGCAGTTCAAGAATTGATGTTCCAAATTCTCCTGAAAATGGCCTGGAAGAAGAAATATTGATTTACCACCAAGGTCACCCTATCTTACCAACATTGACTTTTTAGGTAGAGGCATTTTAAGCAAATAGTTTATTCACAATTAATTCCTTCATTGAAAGATTTGAAACAAAGGATTATTGATGTATTTACTTATTGTATTTATTCATTGATGTATATGCCAATCGACTTTTTTGGAAAATCTAGCTTGTTTGTTCCTGATGGATTACATAATTTCAAGGAAGATAAAAGAGAACATTTTGAAAATAAATAAATGTTGTGTATGTCTTTATTTTCAAGTTACAAGAGGGATTCTTTTGATATTCACTAATAAAGCTGTAAAACTATTTAATTGACACCCAATACATTATTTCTATTATCAATCTACTTTTGTAAAATCTATAGTTTAATGTTAAACATTTTTAACCTACCGTGTTTAATTGATTAATGGAAGTTGTAAAAATTTTTAAAAATTGAAAAATATTTTGATGATCAAAAGTCTTTAAGATTTGAAAAGTTATCATATGAAATCTTTCTAGAGATTTTATTCAATAATTTATAATTTCCCAAAGTTATCCATACATTAAAATATTCAGAATTGGAAAAATCACTTACGTTTGACTAGTTTTCCTCTGTCTCTGTTCTGGCGGATGAAGGTTACTGCTGCCACCAGTATTTGCTAATTAACAATAAAATTAATAATTCCCAGTAGAATTTAGTGTTGAGAGTTATTAATAAAGTTTTCCTAAAATAATGACAAAGGGGTGACTGGAAAGTCTTCAATTAAAAAATATTTGAAAGCCCTTTAAAATAAATTTTATGTTAATATTTCATATTAAAAAACCTGATTCCTTCACTTTATCACTATTAAGTTTAATAATAACCCAATATCCCAATAATCGACACAGTATGACAATAAATGTCGGTTCATCAACGACAAAGTTACCTAATAATTACCAATACGATTCTCGAATGTCACGTAATCAATTTTCAAGTTTCAGAATCGTACTCCAAAACGTCTAACTTCAAAATATTACCTCAAGATGTTCCTGTTTACACGCTTCGCTCACCCATCACATCATAGATCAAATATTAATAATATGAAAAATGTTAAAATATCCAAATAGGAATTCTAATAACAGCAGAACAACAATTATCAGACACAACATCATTATATCAAAGCGTAATTTTGGTGGAGGTACTCTAATGATCTGGGGAGCATTTTCATCTCACGATGCAATTCCTATATGTTACATCTCCACTCGTACATTCATCTTCCATGTATGTACAACTCCTAGTAAATTATCTTGAAGAAATCGAGCACATACATTTTACCTGTCAACAAGACAATGCATCAATTCACGTTTCCAAAGAATCTAAATAATGGTTTTCAGGCATTGGAATACTTGACATGGAGTAGCCTTCATGTTGTCAAGATTGTAATCCGATCGAAAACCTTTAAGGAATTTTGACAGGAAAAGTATATGCCAACGGAAAGCAATTTGATTCTGTTCAATACCTCAAGAACTGTGTTATAATGTGTTGGAAGAAAATCAACTCCGAAAACTTAGTCAAATCAATGTCTAGCAGGATTTCTGAGGACACCAAAAATCACGGAAAACCAACGAAGTATTAAAATCTAAATAAGAAAACAGTAACGATTGTAATTTCTTATAGTTTTCCTTCAAAGTAACTATTTTTATAACCAAATATTTCGGACTTTTCTGTTTGTTTTAATAAAATTCCGATTTCTTAAAGAAATTCAGTTCATTTTTAAACTTATTTTGTCCAAATCGTTGCTGTTCATAGATTCTCATTTCTGTACCAAGATAGGATCTAAGATTAAGAGACAAAAAACGACCTCATATAAGCGAATATTTCTCACTGTATAATGGGAATTAAAATATTTTTGTTGAAAAAGGAATAAATCTTAATTCATTCCTTAATATAATGACATAACATCAATATAAAAGCTACTTGGTTTTGGTTCATCCATTTTTAAAATACTGTTAACCAAATCATTGATCTCATTATCGCTTAGCAGTTTCACTGTGGCAGTTTTTCTTTGCGTATCTTTAACGTAAAATTTTAATGACGTAAATTATTAATGACACCTTACTTGAGGTCTGAGAGCCTGGTTGCTCAAGCTTTTCTTTTACATTGCCTGGTCTAAGAATATTGGTTTTTTGGTCCATTGGAATGGGACGTTCGTTAATTTCAGTTTTCGAAGATTCACGGAACGTGTTGGAGGTACTTAATGGTCTTGAAATTTGTGGTTTTTGTTCTTTTCTATTGTCTACTGCTGGATTTGGGAAGTTAGATGTTTTCAAAAGTCAAAGGACAACATTACTTTGAGATGATAATTTATTAATTTCGTTTGGTGGCTTAACTGTATTTCTTAATAAGCTATTATCGGATGGAAATGATTTGAGACTAGAAGAATGGTTGTCTGTTACCCTGTCACTGAACTTACCCTTCTCTATATTATTCTGAGTTATAGATTGGATAGTTTCATCTTTCTAGTCAAAAGAAGCAGAAAGGTTTTTAAATAATAATAAAAATAAAATAATAATAATAATAATAATAATAATAATAATAATAATAATAATACTAATCTTACTTGGAGTGGTTTGATAGAAGTTGATAATTTTGGCTTTTCAAACATGTCTCTCATACTACTTACTCTAGAGATTTTCACCTGCTTTTCTCCAGCAGGAAGGGCAGACTCACTTGTCTGCCGGCTTCGAACATCGGAAACTGGATTTGAACTGTTTAACCGTTTCAAGCTTGAAAATGTGTTCTCGTTTTTGATAATCTTTTCCTCGGTATTTGAAATTATTTCTATTTTAATAAGGTATTTTTGATGAAACTAAAATTACTTTGAGGTAGGACCTGATCTTTGGTACTTGAAGGTTGCATTTGATTTGACAATAAATAAACATTGGATTTCAAAGTTGTGAGACTTGATTCTTGGGTTTTTGGTGCTTGTCTTTCATAAGCTTTTTCCACTGAGGTCTGAGTATTGTATTTTATTTCTTTCTGCATAATTTTTTAAGGTTTTATGTTATTGTATAATTCAACTTTTTCACGGTCTTCTATATTCTGGCTATCAGATCGATTTACTTTTGATTTATTAAATGACCCATCAACTTTATCGGTTTCTTTCACTGAAGTGATTCGTTCGACAGAGGTCGCCTCTGAATTGCAATCACATTTCCTATTAAATGGACATCATATTATGTACAGCTTTTAGCAATTAGACTTCTCTTCAAGTTGTTGAATCTCTTTCCTTAATTCTCTCCTCCTGGTTAGATCAGTAATGTTGTTAAGCTAATAATTATAGCATAAATGATATATATTTAAAATACCTCAAACCTCATTTTTCAGCTCATCCAATCTTTTAAGAATTGTGTCACTCTGGACGATGTCACCGGAATGGTTACAATTTTCATTTTTATTGTTCTGTATAATAATTAGATCTTTGAATTCAAGAAATGAAATAATAATTATACAATGCTTTGTGCCATTTCCTCAGATTTTGTGTTATCGGAAGATTTAGTGGACTTTTCTCTCATAACTTTACGCAACAATCTTCTTCTGTTAAGAGACTTTTCTTGAATAAGCTGTATTATTTCTTATTATTTTTATAAGCAATAATAATAATAATAATAATAATAATAATAATATAATAATAATAATAATAATAATAATAATAATAAATAATAATAATAATAAATAATAATTAAAATAATAGTGTTAATTATATTGATGTCTGGAACAATAATAAAATACTAACTATTGATAAGAAAAATTATTGGAATCACTTTTTATTCAGAATTATCAATAAAGATTTTAATCATTTATTATTATTATTATTTATTTATTATTTACTAATTAATTAATAAATTATATATTAAAATTTGATTTCAACCCAAATTAAGGCCAAGTAATTAACATAAATACATTTTCAATTAAAAATAAAAATATATTTTAGTTCTTAATTTAATTATTCTTTTCCTGAGATATAATCAATTTCCCAAAGTTTTATCCTAAGTAACTGTCAAATGTTAAATATCAGGGTCAGTAATAAGAAATTTCAGTTTTTCAATATATATTAATAAAACATGAAACAAAGCACACACTATCTTAATCCAAAAAGTAATCACCATTCACATAAATGATGTTTCGCCATCTTACAGTAAAAGCACGAATATCTCTGTTGAAAAATTCAGGTTCCTGTGAGTCAAAGTAAATCTTGACCCAAATTTCAATGTCCTCTGTATTTTAACATTTTTTCTAATCCAATAATGCTGCATGGTCCTGGACAAGTGGTAAGCCGTTGGCGCCAGATCAGGGCTGTATGGCGGATGAGGAAAAACCTCCAAACCTAATTCCTCTAATTTCACCTGCTTTAATTTTGCTACATGCGGTCGAGCATTATCATGTAACAATTTAGTCTTTGCGGTATTTTGCCGACGAAGAGCCTAGTCCACACAGCTTAATTGTTGGCAATAACGTTCTGCACCTATTGTTTTTCTTCGATTGAGCAACTCATAATATACTAGACCGTGTATATTCCACCAGACAAAAAGAAGTCGCCTGATCATTTTTGCCCAACCATTGGAATTTTTATGTTGCTTGTCGTATTGAATTGACTTTTCATCTGATGCTAAAATTGAATCGAAGAATAGCCTATCTTTAGACTGCGAGAGCAATGAAAAGCAGAGAAGAATACGACTGGTTTTGTTGCTCTCTGAAAAATCATGGGGAATCCATTTTCCATGTCTATATGTTTTCCAAAGACGATGCAGTTTGTTGCACAGTCTTCTGAGAACAACTGAATTTATAGGCAAGTTCTCGAGTGAATTGTTGAGTATCTGACTCAATGCTTTCTTTCAAAAAGTCCAAATTCATAGTCAAAAGTCAATGTCCATGTTCTCAATCCTTCAGATTTTCGTCTCCATCTGTAAATGTCATAAACCAATTTTGACATTGATGTTCCGATATAAAGTTGTTACCAAAAGCTTTGCAAAGCTTTCTGCACAATTCAGCCGCAATTTCACCCAATTTGAATTGAAATAAAAGAGCGGCACGAAAAATATATTTTTGATCAATCATAATAAATTCAAATCTTTCTGCAATATTTGAATATTATTAGTAAAATTTATTAAATATATAAACCAAATTTTACATAATTTTGTCCATTTGGTTTACTGATCAAGGAGTTTTAATGTTCCTAGATTTAAAATAGAGCATTAAATTATTTAAATTTTAGTCCTTACTTTTATAGATAGAATTACTATAAAGCGAGTGCCTTTAGAAAGGATTCCCATATATTTGGTTTATAGATGCTTCTCCAAATACATTCGAACAAATGTTCTTGAATGTGTTCGGAATTTCAATTCCTTGGTTTAATTTGCATTTTTAAACCATTTCAAATTGTATTGTACAAATTGTATTAAATATATATCTTACTTAAATAACGAAATAAAATTTTTAATTATTAATTGATTTACAACTATAAATATTCAAATATCACTTTATGAAGTAGACCGAAATTTCTTATTATTTCACCTTAATATTACATATTTGCAAAATTAATAATATAATTTAGTCTTTATTTGAATAATATAGAATATTATGTATTTGAATATTACGAAATGAATTCATAGAAAAGACACCGAGACATTGCTGCAATTGTCTATTTCATTGTTTAGCAAGTGTCAAGATCCTTTTCTTCCAAACACAAAGGAAATTGTGGTCTTAAGAAGAAAACCACTTCAAGAGATGATTGTTACTTAATATGAAAAAGTAAAAATGATCCCCGCAAAATGAGTGATGAATTGAAAATGGATTTAAAGAAGAAACAAATCGAAATCAGTTCATTTAGTCGTAAAGCCAAAAGACCTGTGAAAAGCAGATTTTAATCAAAAAAATGAAAGTAAAACGATATAAGTGGGCAAAAAGTTCAAGAATTGGACGAAAGAACAGGAGAGAAAAGTCTTTTTCTTTGTACAGGATCAAAGAATTCATCATATTTGTAGGTCACCTGGAGAAAAGCTATGCAACTTCCACATCAATCAGTATGTCAAGTAGGCACAGAAGATGTTTTAATTATACTTTATTTATTAAGGTATTGGAAGTTTGCAGTCAATCAAATAGATTCGCAACAATATATTGAAGTTCTTCGAAAAGGAGTTTATCCAGAGCTTCAGAGGAAGAATAAAGACAGTTCTAGGATCTTTCAATATGACCTTGCTTCATGTCACACATCGAAAATGATGAATAGTTACATGATGGAGAGGAGAATGAAAGTACTTGGTTGACCTGGGGAATTCTTCGACCCTTAATCCAATCTAACATTTATGGTCCGTATACAAAATTCGCATTTGTTCGGTGATGAAAAAGCTAATTTCAGCCATGACTCAAGTATCGTACAATGATCCAGAAATTATCAGTGACTATTTAAAACTAGCAGAGTCTATGCCAAACCGTGTTCAGCTAATACTTAGAAATAGAGGAATATTAGTTAATTATTATTAATTATATTAATTAGTTATAATAATGATAAATTAATAAATTTGTGTTTCGTTATTAATTTAGTAACTGAGATATTAATTTTTCTAATTTAATTTTCATTGTAAAATGTAATATTTTTTTATTTTTTATAAATATTATGGTGTAAATTAATAAATAATGGTCTTAACTCTCAAATTAAATTGTAGAGATGCTTAAAACCGAAATAAGACCTCGTGGTAGATATAATACGTTCTCACAATAAACTAAAGGTTTATTTATCCACGAACAATGGAAACCTCTAACACTTTGAAGCCAAGAAATCTTAGCAAGTATTACTGAGGTTATTCCTTTGAGAACAGTTGATTTGTTGATTTTTTCAAATATTTGAGAAATAGTTTTTAGTAACCAAGTATTGTGAAGAGTATAAAAGATGAGACATGGTTTCATAGCCTAACTAATTCAATTTTGGTAAAGCGATTGCAGATTCTTCGAGAATTACTGGTCCCTTTCTGTTGATCAAGACCAGTAAATGAATATTTTATGAAAAGGAACAACCTAGTTTCTAAAAGTGATTTTTTCATAAGTGAATTTGGTTGCAATGTCTTGGTTGAATATAAGAAAGTTTTGTCAGACCATTTAACTAAAAGTAATACATGGAATCCAGATTTTTCTTTTTGTCTACAAAAATTTTTGTTCTGTAAATGATTGTCTCAATTTTCTATTGTATCAATGAAAAATTAGAAAAAATAATATAATTTTTTACCAGTTGCGTTTTATAATTTTTCATGAATGTACTTGGTACACTCAATAAGAATTTTCTTTCGTATATAAACAATAATATAAAGTAAATAACGTTTTTCTGCAATACACTTTTGTTTATATACGTTTATATCGTAGGTAAATTAAAATCAGTTTGGTTTATAATATTAATTAATTATATATATTATTATATTAATTTATTATATTATATTTAGTGTAATATTTTATATTTTATATTTAATTTAATTTATTTGTTATTTAAATAATATTTATATAATAGACCTATTAAGAACACAATTTAGCGATAAATTGATTTCCAGACATGGACTAGATCGTGTGATTTGACTCCTATTGATTATTTCCTGTGAGGATATGTGAAATCGTTGGTGTATACTGATAAACCAAAATCAATTGGCGAACTAGAAGAAAACATTTCTCGAGTCATAAAGGATATACGACCTGAAATGCTGGAAAAAGTGTTTAAAATCTGGTCCTCAAAGTGGAGTTTTTCAAGAACATCCGAGGTGGTCATATGAGCGAAATAATTTTAAGAAAGAATGGCAAACATTTACTTTTGCAATAAAATAGATTTTTCTGCAAAAATTGTTTTTCCTTGTTTCTAATCTCAAAAAAAGTTGTAATGCACTTAAAAAGCACCCTATATTTATATTTATTATTTTATTGTTCATCTTGTTTATTATATTAAATGAATCTATGTTTTCATTTAAAAGCTAAAATTGTGAAATGAGTCTCGAAGAAGTACAATATCGAATGTTCATATTATTTCCTGTTTTGGAAGGAACCAATCATTAGCAAATAGTTGCAGAATTGCTTGGTGCTTACCAAAATAACTGACAAAATAACTGAAAAGGTAACACAATTTGTTACAAACTGATTAAAAATTGCCAGAATGTTCATATTACGCCTGAATGTAAGTAAAGGCAATCTTGATTCTCTCCTTACATTTTGAGGTGTTCGAAAATTATGTTTTAGATTTGTCTCTTGCTTTTTGGATGCTGAAATGTGACAACATTGTTTTGATATTTGTCAAGAAAAGCTGAATATTCTTGACAGTGTTGGTCATCACACAGGACAAAACACCACTTTCCTTTTATATACCAGAGTGTAAAAAGAGTCTTCAGAGTGAACATTGCTTGGCAAAGTCCATTCGAAGAAAATGCCATCATCAACAGGTCATTGGAAGTGTTTAATCCTGTCTATCTTTTGGGATGGCAAAGGCATAATTTTGATTGATTTCATTGAAAATGGAGTGAGATTAGACAGTCGATAGTATTCAAAAATCGTCCAAAGGACAAGGAAGCTATGACGGAAGAGTGGACTACTCAAACTTTATTATCTGAATGATAACGCACACATGCACAACAGTGAGTTTCCAAATCCAATATCTTAGATTGTGGAATGGAACTTTTAAGAAAACTTTCCAAGATCTCGCATCTCGCTGGAAAAGTGTAAGGACTTGCAAAGGAAATTATGTTGAGAGATAGGGTATGTTGTATTTTCGAAATAAAAAAAAGTTTTGCATGTCTTTTTGAACGACTTACAATACTTATTGCGATTGATTATGATCTAGTGTCAAGAACTTGAAGAACTACTTTGCAGCGG
Organism: Bipalium vagum; assembly: GCA_037834085.1. NCBI lineage: Eukaryota > Metazoa > Platyhelminthes > Tricladida > Geoplanidae > Bipalium > Bipalium vagum. The sequence continues at coordinate 898 of JBBMKC010232948.1, read as the reverse complement.
AGATCCCGATAATATGGTACAACCAGTACGCCATTGTGGCTTAACAGAGAAAAAGAGATTTAGATATGGTAAATGAGAAATAAATCAAGAGAGAACGTTCACTCGAACATCAACCATATATAGACAAAACACAATTTTATTCACTTTAACAAAAAAATAATAAAAAATTATTACTGAAAATCAAAGAAAAATGTTCCACTATTCAATGACAAATGAAATGAATTATTAATAATCAGTAACCATTATAAAAACTGTGCTGAAAGTTTTTCAAGCTTCACAAGAGTGAACGTTTTCTCAAGATCAGATCATTTGGATCTGTAAAATGTTAAGTCTGAGTGTGATTTGAAGTAGTTTTCAGATATAATCTATTGTAAAAGCCCGAAGTGGACTGATGAATACTATAATTGGACCATTGAATCTTTAATAGGTTAATCATGCTAAAAGATTAAATATTAATTAAATATCAATGAATACCATTCAATTATTGTTATTTTCAATTGGTGTTTTTGTTTATTTAATGTCTTGATAGTTTTTGATTGACTATCCAAGATTTAATCATCAAGTATAATAAAAATAATAATAATGATAATAATTATTATTAGAATGAATTGAGTTCAACTTGTGCTAACAAGTGTAGCGTATTCTGTTGAGATGTCTGATTTGTTTAGTTTAGATTTTATCAGTTGAGTCAATATTTACGGATAGGGTCTTCCTTTTACTTTTGGTCATCAATAAATTTTATTAAAAAAATTAGAGATTCTGATTTTTTTAAATTAATAATAATAACTGTCTTCAGGGTTAATCAAAAGTGTACGGAGTTGAATAAAAATAGTAATAATAATAATAATAATAATAATAATAATAATAATAATAATAATAATAATAATAATAATAATAA
>JBBMKC010232937.1:0-11396 GCA_037834085.1 Bipalium vagum | reverse complement strand
TAATAATAATAATAATAATAATAATAATAATAATAATAATAATAATAATAATAATAATCGTGGTGAATCCTAATCAAAATCCAGTTAATTAGAATTTAAAACAGTTTATTGGCCAATGAAAGACGAGTATGGTAGTAGAAAAGAATTAATTTCTAATTCAAGCATGGAATATTTTCTTAGATTTTCCTTTTTGATTTCAGTTCTTTTCAGTCCATTCTAAATATGCTTAGGCATTCTAACAGGCATACACACCAATAATCGGCATACAACCAATCATCCCGAGCTGAATTAGACTTAATCATTGTGATGGAATTTTTTTCCAGAGTAGTAAATATCCCTTTTATATGAAAGATAAGGAGTGACGATATTTGTGCCTCAGCAAATTGACCGATTATAAAAGGAGAAAGGAAATTTGAAAAAAATCACGTTTGGAATATCCACCAAGGTTAGAATATTTTACTTGAAAAGCTTTATCTTTAGATTTCTGTACAGTAAGCCACTTTTCAACATGTATTTTTTCGGAAGAAATTTTTGGAAAATTTTATAACGTTTATCAATTTAAAAAATAATTCGAATAAAAACACCAAAAAAAAACCCGGTTCTTTTATTTCGAGATTTCATTTTTCTGGAAAAATTTGCTGAAATTATCAGTGAATGTGCTTGATTATAACAAAAAAACCATTTTTTTTATCATCAATATATGGTCTTTTCGCTTATAAAAAAGTTATGTCGTTTTAATTGGAATATCAGCAAGAGTTGCGTGGGCAAAATGAAATTTGAGAAAATTCTTTTCAATAATTATTAATTAAATTCCAAATATTAAAACAAGTAAATTATATTTAAATACATAAATATCGTTGGTGAAATTTCCTTATGAAAAAAAAATTTATTTAATTTTTAAAAAATAAATTTATATAAATATTTTTATAATTATTTATAGGGAAATATTCTTCCGGAAAATGTGACAAAAACCTGAATTTTCTTTTCTACAAATGAATGTAATCACTTCATGGAAAATTATTCCCAAAAATTATTGCCCTTAAAAGTTATTTTTTTCAATTCATAAATTACTTTTGACACAATGAAAAATATATCAGTAAAATTGGCTTGAATCCCAAAAATAATTTATTTTCCTTTTGACAAAATATACTTTGATTTCTTTGAAACAGGGATAATAACAGCTCTTCGCTCTTCATTAATATCTCTCTTTCTCTCTCTCGAATTATTTCAATACCAAATAGTATTATTAAAAAAGTGAAATAATGAAAAATAGATCTTTCCAATAAAATTATCTGGTCGATTTTTCTCCCTGATTCATTATTAATAATTAACATTTTCACATTTATACATCGAATAAATGAAAATTAAATTACAAAGAAATAAAAAAAAGAAATCAATTAAATGTATTTTTTAATAAGAAAAAAATTAAAGACAAGTTTCATTATTTTTCAACATTTTCTTTTCTTTTAACGACATTTTAAAAATCATAAATGAAAAAAAAACAAAATATAATGAGCGTTTGATTTTGGAAATAATATTAAATCACGTAAAAAATATCTTTTCTTTTTTGCTTGGAAACAGATAAATTTAATTATTTATATTAATAAATGTTTTTGCATTTAAAAATATCAGATTTAATTTTCTCCATTTATCAGCTCAAATGGTGAGCATATTTGCAGAAGGACGAAGAATTTTTCGAAAACCTGAAAATTATTAATTAAAATATTATTTTATATTTATTTTGGGACTTTGTCAGACATAAATCACACTATTTAACAATTTTAAAGAATATCTATTTAAAAAAAATAATTCAAGATTTTAGGAAAATTATTTTAAATAATTTTTCCGAAATAAAACATTCCAAAATTGATTTTTTGTTTTATTATTAACAAAAACTTATTTTTATTTAATTTCCAAATGGAGGAATAAAAAATTTCCTTATTTGTTATTAATAATATAATTATAAAAATAAGAAAATTATTTAAACTCTTTATTTCAGATTATAAGTTTACTGAATAACTTTTAAAATATATTTTAAAAATACAGCAAATATTTTTTTCTTTCTAATTTAATAGTTGCTATTATATATAATTATTTAAATTCAATGGTATAAATAATAAAATTCATACAAAAGAAAACTAAAAAAGTAGACTTTATTTAAACAGACTAAAGAAATTAGAAAAAAAATTAATATAATAAATATTATTAATGCCATTTTTTTGAATTTCGTATTAAACAAACAAATCTATATGATCTTTCTTTACTATTTCGTATATATATTTATTGTGTGTAGTATTTATTGATATTCCACATTTAAAGATGAAATGTCAGAGTTAAATTTCACGGTCAACATATTTCAAATTTTTATAAGAACGCTAATTTTATGGTGGATATACCCGTGTTTTATACCCATTAAATTGAATATTTTAAAGTCATATTCAAAAAATCGATAAACTCAAAACTTAGAACATGTTACAATCGTTTACAAATTTCAATGTTATGGGCAGTAAACTTAAATATTTCTTAAACAGACTGAGATATTTAATCGCTTGCTTTATAAAATTTAAGACAAATCTTTTAATTTTTATTTCATATAAAAATATTTACAACAATTGTTCGAAATTTTTACCATTAGCTGATATACATAAATTCGTCCTTTTTACAATATTTAAAAATATGCTATTCAAAGTTTCTGTGGTAACACTTTATTTCTTCGGTGATTTTTGTTTTCAAATCGTCAGTATTTTTGATCTCTGATTTGTACATCTCTTATTCTTTAAATGATCCCATAAATAGAAGTCAAGAGGAGTTAAATCTGGTGAACGTGGAGCCCATCGAATTGAAACACCTCTTCCAATCCACCTGTTCGGAAAATGAGCGTTGCGATACCGTCATGCGTTTGCTAAAAAATGCATAGGAGCTCCATCTTGCTGAAATACCAGAGACTGTACTTTGTACATTTTCCTCACTTCAAACATAAAATAGTCTCTAAGCATTGATAGATAATTTTGACTATTAACAATCTTCAAAGAAATACGGACCGATAATTTTATTTTTTGACACAGCATACCAAACATTAACCTTCTGGGTTTTTCTAGCAGTTTCAAAAGTAACAAAAGTAATTCACTTTCTGACCAATATTTGAAGCTATGTTTATTTACTAATCCTTTTAAGAAAACTTTGCGTCATCTGAAAAGAAAATATTTTCCTGAATATCCACATTTTCTAACATTGGGACCAGGGTTTTGCGTATCTCAACTATGTCTTGGAAATTCTCTTCATGTAATTCCTGTGTGAAATGGACTTTAAAGGGTTTCAATGATAACTGTTCTCTCATAATTCGATGGGTTGTTGTTCGCGAAATGGAGCAGGTAGTTGCAACAGATCGAACACTGCACTGTGGATCACTTTCAATAACTTCTATCATTTTCTGAACTTCATTTTCAGTGATTAGCCTTGGTCTTCCAGAACGTTCACGATCTTCCACCGAACCAATCTCACAAAGACGATGAAAACTCTCTTTTATATCACTTTCACTTGGCGAGGTTTTCCCAAATTCGGCATTTAATTTCCGTTTAAAAACACGAATTGAGTTGAATTTGATCATTAAAAGTACAATTTTGATTCTTAACTTCAAATCCAGCGGCATTTGCTAAATCTAATTTTAAAATATTAAAACAAAACTTAGACTTACATACTTTAATATTATATAAATAGAAATTTCAATCGATTGAATTTAATGAATTATATTTAAGTTTACTTTCCACGAGGACTTATGGGACACCCTGTATTAATATAGCTGAGACAGAGATCACGCGTTCCCAAAAAAAGCGAAAATATTGGATCAATATGTGATTGTGAAAGAAGAATGTACATGAAATCATATATACATTTATGAATATCTCATTAGTAACGATTAGATGTAATTATGTAATAATATAACCATTGGAAAAAGTTTCTCTCGAATTCTTCTTTGGAATTAATTCATATACATATATCAGTAAATCAATGAAATTAGAAATATTAATTAATATTATAAAATTAAACGATTTTATAGTTTGATAGTTCTGAGAATGATTAAAATTTTACGGATCAATATGTTGTACAGAAAATCAGCGTATGCGTCCTCACGCAACAACTTCCACAAAGTAAAATGGTCGACGCAATTGGAAAAAGTTCATGCTAGAAAGACTTTGATTAAGTTTTTAATTAAAACCATAATGTATTATTCTCAAAATAAGACTAATGATTTTCCGTTTGTTTCCTATGGATGGCTTTTTTGCTGCAATATACCATATATATCATGGGAAAGTAAAGGGAAAAGGAAAAAGAAGTCCATGAACTAATGTCCCGGTTCATGGGAGAGTGTTAATTGAAAACTGAAATACATTCAAATGAACGAAGGTTTCTTTTCTCTCAAAATCCGAAAGTATTCTCCGCAAAAAAGAGGAAAAGAAAATTTTCAAATTCCGTCAGTAAAAGCAACAAAAAGAAATATTAAAAAAAATTATTTTCAAAAATTCCAAATTATCAAAATTGGATAATCGACGAATATTTACTGAGAAATTGATTTATTAAAAACGATATTCAATATATTATTTTTCAATTCCCATTTAAGGTATTGAATTCATTAAAGATATTTACATTTTCTGTTAAGACGATTTGTGCGAAAATTCTCAATTGGACATATATGATAACGATGTTATTTATGAAAAATTATTTGTTTAAATGAAATTTAATATTTAATTTTTCAATTCATATTTAGGCTGATGAAGTTGTTAGAGATATTTTGCTTTTTCCTTAAGGAAAAAAACTTGACACTTAAAAATCTAAATTAGCATTCCATAGATATTTATTTATTTATTTTTTATTTATTTTCTCTGTGATTATGAAAATTTAAAAATTATTACTATTTTACGAAAAATGAAAAAAATATTGTTAAGGGAAATGAATTTCGTTCAGATTTTTGTTTCAATTTAATATTCTTTGTTTATTTTAAAAAGATAAATATCGAAAAAGAAAGTCTTGTATATATTGTTAAAAAAATAATCAATCAACGACACTGATAAAGTCTCCCATTAATTAATTATCATTCAAATATAATGAAAACCTCTCTTCTGTGTTTCAAAATTTTTTTATTGTTCAACTAATATATTTTTATTATTTTATTGCCAAAGAAAATAATTTATTTTTCTTCTTCTTAAAGAAATAAAAAAATACAAATATAAATCACTTTTAATCAATCAATCAATATTAAAAAAATATTTTCTAAGACTGTTTTAGGAGATCAAATTTAATAAATATTAGTTGGAAAAAATGAGTAAAAACTATAAAGACGAAAATATTATAAAATTGTATTTATTACTTTTTATCGAAACAGAAATTTCGTTCATTACAGAAAAATTTATGATATTTAATATAATTTTTTTAAAAAATGTTTTAAAATAAATATTTCATTTTATATATAATTTATAAATAATATTTTAATTAATGAGTAAAAATATAAGAGGAAAATGAAAAGATATATTGTGTTATTGTTTAATCAATTCTCTAACTAGAAAGTCAAAGCGCTTAAATGAAATAATTTAATAAATTATATTTATAAATATTATAAAAAGGCTGGGTCTTTTATGAAAATATGAATTATGAATTAAATAAGTTGATCAATATGAAATTTTTTTTCAGTTATTGCTGCGTATTAAATATATATATTGCCGAAGTCAATTGGTATAGATTTTTAAATATAATTTGTTTACATAATCCATTCTAGAAAGCGCTTAAAATGAATCGATTAAAAATATTGTAGATATGCGTTTCTGGTTTATTATTCAGATGAATCTTTATGAGAAACGTTTAATAATGATTTTAAATCGTCTTCAAATATTCCAATAAACAATTTTAACTTTAATAAGAAAAACAGATGAACAAAATAGTTTGAAAATTTTGATTTATAATCTATATTAAATGAAAACCCCTTTCGAAATTAAAACCTCTTTCAATTATTCTCTTTCGCTTGTAACATAGTCGACCTTTGTAAGAAAGACAAATCCGAAATGAAACGGTCTTACAAATTTAGTCAATAAACAATCAGAGTTTTAAAATGTTTTCAGTGCAGTACCTATTTCTTCTTCTCTATAGCTAGATGATCCAATCTTAACAATCCAAGGTGAACCAATCGTAAAAAAACTAAATTATTAAAACTGTTAACTTATCCGTACTATACATTGAGTAGAGAAATAAATTCCCATGTCGCAGACAATTCTAAAGTTTAATATGATATATGTAATATGGCTGCTATTTGTTAGCCATGTGTGATGGATTCAACTTGACAACGGGTTTGAGATCACTTTAAATAGTCTTTAAATAGTGCTATACATCAATTATCTCTACCCTTATTTGAGTTTAGCAGAAAATTTTTAAAATGATTATACTCCCGCTCAATATGCACTGTCTCCGAGATTCTCTTACCTTCAAATTAAAATAAAATAAATAATATAATATTTTATTTTTACAGTCAGAGAACAAAATATAACGAAAATGTAAATTTTAATTGAATTTTCGCATAAACTAACATATTATTTAAACAATAATTGAATAAATATCATGAAAAATCTGTTGTAGAAATTCCCATATTAAAAGTTCGCATAGTTATTTGATGACTTCGTTAATTCTGATTTTTTCAAAAAATAAATAATAGATAAAAACGAAATGGTTCACGAATAAATATTTCGTTTATCCTTGGACTAAATGTGAGGTTTAAGTTTTGGCATTAATTAAGAAAAACATGATATCTTTATCATCAATTTCAAAGTGAAAAAAACAAAGGAGAAGTTTTTACAAAAGTGACCATAACCATTTGTCATTTCCACTTGAAAAAGTAATGCCCTGATGAACTGTGAAATCTTAATTCGAATTTACGCTTGCAACAATCTTTCACTTTCTTCAAAGAAGTCTTAACTATGATATATCAAGTGATATGAATATAAAATATTATATTTCCTACTAGCTATCATTATTGTACCCGACAATTGTAAAATATCAAGAGAATCAAACAGGTATCCAAGGCTTTACATTAAGAAGGAATTTTAATTTTATAAATACTTGGTATGGATGAAAAGAACACAGAATAGAACTAAATGAAATGAAAAAGACCTTAAAATAATCGACATAAAAGAACTAATATATAAGCAAATGTTATTAAACATCTTTTAAATAATAACCGTTTAATGACATTATTTAGGATTCCTCTAAAAATTTACCAGGAAGTTGAATTTCACAGTGTTCTTCGTTTTTTGCTGCTGAAGAGGACAGAAAATAAGAAATTATTTAACAGCTACATGAAACATATGGAAAAGGAGTTCGGAACAAGGCTACTATTTATAATGGGATCAGATAATTTTGTTTTTGATGAACAATGTGTTGAATTAAGAAAGAATTGGACGACAATACGAAATTGAAAATGAGAAATTTAAAACATTATGCATTGTACTTTTTGGTTAATTTTTGAAGTCGATTCACAGATGCAGCTTGGTTTGGATTTCGTTTTGGCGCTTTCTGCTTCTTGTAAGTCTTGAACCCATTTTGTTTCTTAACACTCTGAATCATACCAACACTTGTCTCACACTTTCCCAAAATATCTCGAATGGAGGAATAAGATATCTTTTTTTATTGATGAACGGATGATAGAATCTAACTTAATGTTACTTGAACTTCGAGGCTGTCCAGTTTTTTGGTTGTCTTAAAATGATAAATCATGATTATATTTCCTCATTGTATTGGAGACTGCTTTAAAGCTAACATCTTCACGTTTCGCAACTGCCATTATAGATATTTCATTTTTATTACGCCAAATGTCTAAAATTCTTTTTCTCTGGTCAGGATTAAGTCCTCGTATTTTAGCCGGTTAAAACACAATATCACTGAAGGTCTTTTATCAAGGTTAAACTAATATTTCTTATGTTATCAATTTTTTTAGAATCCAGACTTACAGAGTTTTTTTTTATTAGTGGAACGTAATTTTAGAGAGCAGGGACCTTAACAGCCTCTTTTGTTAAAGTAAAGCTAAAAATTAATACAACTTTGAGATTAAATTAGTCATTTAAAACAAAAACAACGTATTGCACCTATCTCGAATGAGATCCTTTTAGTCAATAATAATGATTTTTAATAACAGATTTTCGGAAGAGGCCTGACTTGATTCGAATAATATGTATTAACATACATTCCAATTTTATAATGCGGGGGCTAACAGAAATGTAGTAAAAAAAATTGTTTCCATACTATCCGATATGGTTGTTATGGATTGCCCGTGCTTTCAATATTACTTGTACTCCATTATTTTTAAAAATAATTTAAGCACAAAACTTTCACATCATTTACACATAACAATGATAACCGTGGAAAAATTGTTACTAAAATCGTTTGTTTGTTTTATACTTGTAATTTGATAAGTTTTTAATTCTTTCTGTTCAAGCTCAGTTTCACAACATAACACCTACAATATAAAGAGAAACATTAATTATTTGCTTGAATTGTTTTAATTTTCGTACTCTAAACAAAAATTTATTTTCGAAAAAATATTTCTTAATATAAAATTATATTTTTATAATATTATTAATTCAGAATTTGTTTTAAAAATATTTTTCCAAAGGAAAAATTAGTAATAAAGAAAAATAATAAACCAGATATATTTTTAATCTGGATTTAATTATTAATTTGCTAAAAATTATGAGATTAATACGTTATCCTGTAACGAAAAAATCAATATTTCTATTTATTTAATATTTAAATAAATCCTCTGATTGTTTTTCAAAAGACTTTAAAAAATTAAGTCAATCTCAAATTAAAATAAAGGAATTGTTTGATGTTAAATAAACTAAGTTTTTATAGAGTATTTTTTTAAGTAATTTTGTATTTTTTTTATCTAAACGTAAAATTAAATCAAAATATTACCAGGGAGAGCCAAAAGTTTTTCATTTTTTAGTTATCTTAAGTATTTGTTTAACCATATCATTTAATTTTTTTACATAAAAAATTTGGTATCATTTTAAAGCTACTGAAAAGCTGAATCTATGTACACTTTTAATTAAATTATCCTAAACTCTATTACATTATTTATTTCTTTCGAATGATTGATGAAAAAACAGTAGTTCGAGAATTATTAAGACATTACTGGAAATAGGCCTAACAGCAGCAGTTGTGACTCGAAAAATCTTCGACTTGGAAGGCAAGCAGTTTGTCAGGGAAAACACAGCGCAATGATGATTCAGTAGCATTAAATTTGAATACACGATTCTTGAAGATCAGAAACGTCTAGGTCAGTCATCAGTGGTGAAGGAGACATTTCGTGATCTGGTATAGCAGCAGTTTTGTACCAGCCATCGCAAGTCCCACAGCACCATTGTCTGCCATCCGCATAACGTGGGTTTTGTACATAAAAATCCACTCCGAGTACCTCAGCAATTAACAAATATTCGAGCCTTAGTTGATTTGATCTTTTAATCAATAACCATGGAACATTCGGTTCAGAAAATTCAGGAACTGCAAAACATTGAAATCATCCCTCACCCAGCGTATAAACCGGACCTTGACCTCTCTGATTATCATTTATTTCGGTCTCTGTCACACATTTTACGAGGGAGATGTTTCAGTTCAGAGGATGAGGTTAAAACTGGAATTACTGAATTTTCCCCCTCTAAGACACCTGACTAGTAATGGAATGGGATTTCTCAATTGGCAATAAGATGGTTTCAAGTCATCGAAAATGATGGAGTGTATTTCGAGGAATAACATATTTTGTGTTAAAGTGGTTTTGTAAGTAAAATTTTCTCATAAAAGCATCAAAGTCTTTTTACTAAGCCTGGCATATTTACGTTTTAAAATTGTTTATCAACTAATATTATACTTTTCTATTAATTAAAACAATTAATTAGGGAATAAATTATTGGTGTTAAGTCTTATTCATATAAAAACCATTATCAATAATTAATTATGTTTGGTATATTTACTCATCACCATTTTAATAAACTTTAATTCTTAATATTTTCTCGTTCCAACAAAGTTACAATAAACATCTATTATTCTTATTCCACCGCTTCAACTTGACTACCTCCCACTTTGAGTTAAGGTTGAATAATTATTTTGTTTTAATGAACTCTCAGATTCTTATGTTCTGTTTCTATAAAATATCTGTGAAAAATGCTTCCTGCTTAAAACTGTTTCAGAAGAATTATGCGACATCTAATGTTCACCTTAATAACCCCCAATAATTATTTTTAATCACAAAAAACATTAATATATAAATAATTATTAATTTTATCAATTTTTTACAACAAATCTCATTTGAGATTAATTTAGATCTTTTTAACGATAAAATGTTCATTAACAATCTCGTTCCATAGCTCAGCACTTTTATTTTTCATAATTAAAATTGGAATTAATTAAGAAATAATTTCTATTTTTATATTAAAATTCGAATATAAATTTAGAAAAATGTCTAATTTTATCGAAACAATAATTCTCTTTATAAGTTTATATATATAATTTGTTTTATTACATTATTTTCCCCAGAGCTATAAAAAATGTCAAATAAAATATTACTAAAGGAAATAGAGGAAGGAAAATTAGATATCTAAAATATTTTTTACTGAAAACTTTCTAATTATGGATGAAAAGAGAGATGCTGCGCTTTTGATCCCCTAGAAAAGCGGTTATTTTGGAAATCTTTTCTTTATTATTATTATTATTTTAAATTAACATAATCATTAGGGTTTATATGAGAATTTCCGTAATAATAAGTCATTAATATAGGAAGAATAATAAATGAAATAAAATAATTATTCTACGTACGTGAGTTGACTCCAAATGGAATCTAGTGCTTAGATATCTAACAGATCTTTGCGCAGATGCAATACGGTTAGATAAATACTATTATTCACAAGAAGATACGTTATTTTTGATTACCTATGTAATTTCACCTCAACTTAAATAGTGTAAGAACCTGGTTGCATAAGATGACCAGGCAACGAACGGTCATGTTACTCTGTTGCGGGATCCCAGTAACCGAAAGGCAGCTGGTATCTGATAACCAGACCCGCTGAGGGTTATATGTATATATATACCGGGTGTTCAAGTTAAAAGTTCATAAATAAAAGCGTAATATTTTTTATGATGTAAAGTTTTATTGAAAATAAATTTATTTGATAGAATAACCTTTATTGCGGATTTATCAGGTCAGTCCATAAGTTCGTGCGTATTAAAAATATTATGTAAATATAAAAATAAAAAGCAAATGAAATCGATATAAAACATTTATTCATGGAAATATACTCATGCTCAAAAGTGTTAGCCATGTAGAATTTATTACCAAAAATAAAGAAAATGTTTTATTTAACTGT
>JBBMKC010232926.1:0-11396 GCA_037834085.1 Bipalium vagum | reverse complement strand
TTACAGATATAAAAACAGAAGAAAATATTACTTTACAAAACAATTTCTTTCCATATTTATTTTCAAATGCAGTTTTATGGTATGGTAATACTGTAATATGTTATGGTATGGTACAGTAATACGGTATGGTAATATTAAAATAATTATTAAAAAATGAATAAACAAAATTTAACATCACAAACTTAGAACAACAAAATTTAAACAAAACAACAAAATTTAACATCACAAACAGTTAAAAATACAAATAATTTTAAAAAAATAAATTTAGATGATATTTTAGAGTTTACTAAAAATGATATAACGGAAAAAACAGCTAAATAATATATTGATATGATGGTTGAACTTCATAATAAATTGAATAGTTTCAATGTTCCAAGTAAACAAAAAGAGCAGTTTAAGTTTCTATTTTTTTTAATGATCTCTACATTTGGAGAATCAGAATGTAAATCTTTATTATTAAATAACTCAATACAAAAGAATAAAAAGTATACAGAAATCATAAAGGTAATGGAAGATGAATTACAAAAGAACGAGATGAGCATAATGTTATTAGAAAAAAATATAAAGGATAATTAAAACCAGAAAAGATTAATGTTCCAGGTTTTTCATTTTCTATAATTGCAAAAGATAAATGTTTAACAAAAGAAAACTGTGTTGACTTAATGAATGAGGTAGAATTAAATGATAAACAAGTAGATGAAAAATTTCGAAGAGTAAAAGTACCAAAAGATTATTAAAAGGGTTTGATAGAATTTATGTTAAAACAAGTGAAGGGGGAAATGTACTAACTCAAAAAAAGAAAAAAAATTAATAATGTATAATATTTAATAATGTATCTAATGGTTTTTATTTGTTGCAATAGAAATATATATTTATACAATTATACAGTTATATCCAAAAGGAAACGTATTAAAATTATCATCAGAAATAAATCTTTTTTGATCCATATTTTTTAGAGATAGTTTATTTGTTTCGGTTAACAGCATATTATGATCTACAGAATGATGACTGTATACATTTTTATAATATTTTTCATTATTACATAAACAATTTTTAAACTCATCTAAATTCTTCTTTTTAATTATAGATTTTTGTATTCCTTTATTCTTCATTTTAATATCATTCTTATTCTTATCAAATGGATTAATAAAACTATAGCTATATGATTTTGATCTTAGAGCAATCCATTCTTTCATAATTTTTCCTCCTAACTCATCTTTCATTTTTCCAAATACTTTTTAACTTTTATTACTAAATAAAGTAGATAATTGAGGATAAACAGAAAAATCAAATTGCTCTAATAATTCTTTATCTTCTTCTAAATCTTTATAAATATCTTTTGTCTTCATATTTAGTACATAGGCATCCGTGTTGAATTACAATAATTCTATATCTGGATATTTTAGTAATAAAACTTAAAAAATAAAAGCACAGTAATAAGAGTGTGAAAGAAAAAAGTTTGTTAGAACGTAATGGTTTTTTGGCCTTATTGATGTTACTTGATGTGGTCGGTTGATCAATATTTTCAATTATATTGTCATTTGCTTTCTTACATCGGTTTATGTGTATTAATTTTGCATCTTTTAACGGTTTTCGGGGATCTCGTAAAAGGAAATTACAGTCAAGAATCTTTTCGACAATGAAAGGTCCTTTAAATGTCCGGTTGAATTTTGGGGATTTTCCTTTTTTAACACTGGGATTTTCTACCATCACTCTGTCTCCTATGTTAATATCGGGATTTTTTGCTTTTTATCATAATTTTCTTTCATAGCTTCCTGATTATATTTTATGGATAAACCAGCTTTTCTACATGCCTCAAGCATTCTCTCTTTCATGAGCGTGACATAATCGGGCTCCTCCATATATTGACATGGGTTTTTGGAAAATAAGGTCTATTGGCATATTAGAGTTAAAACCTGTTCCTAAGTGAACGGCGTTTCGATAAGCGAAAAGGCATGATGGAATATGCATATCCCAATCACTTTGCTTATTGTTTACATGATGCTATCATGTTAGTTAGAGTATAATTAAATCTCTCTACTAAGCCATCAGTTTGTGAGTGATAAGGATTTGTATTTAATTTTAATATGTTAAAATAGGTGTAATAATTCACTCATAAATTCTTTTCCGCGATCTGTGAGTAACCTTCTTGGTACTCCATACCGGAATATGATTTGTTCGACGAAAATTTTAGATATTGTATCCGCTTTATGGTTTGGCTGAAACGGTTTGTGGAAGCGGTCCTACTATGTCCATGGGTATCATTTCCTTGGAAGCAGGGGGTACTGGCATGAGCTAAACTGGTGCTTTAAATTTTCTACCTGTGTTTCTACGAGTTTGGCAAATTTTACACGTGATACACCATTGTTTAGTGTCGAATCATATTCGGCCAGTAGTACTTTTGGCTTATACGGGAACGGGTTTTACGATTTGACTGGTATCCACCGAGTGTTCCATCATGATACTGTACCAAAACTGATTCTCGTAGACTTTCTGGTACAAAAATAACAGAATTTAGATGCTCTTTATATTTTAATAAACCTTCATCCCAATGAAGATTTTTTAATAACTTTACGTATGGGTTATATGTGGCAAGGGATGGGTGTTTTATATAGTGGTCAATTTTCTGTATTTCCGAATCTTCAATTATTACTTGCTTAAGATCATCAAGGGTATTGAGCCTTTTTATTTGACTCAGTAAACATATTTCAGGCATTCTGGATAGTGCATCTGCATTTGCATTCGCCTTTCCTTTTCGATAAATGATTTTATAATTGTACTCTTGTAATTTAAGTGACCATCGTATAAGGCAGGATGATGTGTCTCGGTGCTTTTCTAAGTAAGCCAAGGGATTATGGTCAGTATATACAATAAATTCTCGACTCCATAAATGGGTTCGGAATTTTGTGACACCAAATATAATTGCTAGGCTTTCCAATTCTATTACGGCATAATGTTTTTCGTGTGGTTTAAGACTTCTGCTAGCATAGGCGATTGCATAATCTCTGTTTTCATTATCTTTTTGCCCTAATACTGCTCCAATAGCAGTTCTGCTAGCGTCACACATTAGCTCAAATTGTCTTTTGGGATCAGAGTAGCGTAAGATTGGTGATGAAACTAAACATTGTTTTAATTGATCAAAGGCTGTTTGATGATCAGGAGTCCATTTAAAAGTCTGTTCTTTTTTTTTAATAGTTTATTTAGAGGTGCTGCGATTTGAGCGAAGTTTCTAACAAATCTTCGGTAATAGTTTGCTAAACCGAAAAATATTTGAACTTGTTTGGACGTTTTGGGTGCAGTTGCATTGTTTACTTTTTCTATTATTTCGGGATCAGGTTCTATGCCATTTTGAGATATTATGTGCCCTATATATTTTACCGAATTCTTTCCCAATTCTCATTTTGTGGGTTTAATTTTAAAACCAGCTACTTTAATTCGTTTTAATACCTCCTCCATGTCCTTCATATGGGTTTCGAAGTCCGGGGAAAATACAATGATGTCGTCTATGTATACCATGGCATGTGCAATGTCCATAAGCATAAGGTTTATAGCTCTTTGAAATGTAGGGGGTGCTCCTGTAAGGTCAAATGGCATCTTATTAAACTCGTATAATAATTTCCGTTATGAATGCTGTGGCTTCTCGTAACTGTTCGGATACTTTGATGTTCATGTATCCTGATTGTAAATCAATTGTGGTAAACAGTTTGGCTGTACCAAATTTGTCGAACATGTCTTCGATTAATGGGAGTGGATAGTTATCTTTCACGGTAACTTTATTTAGTTTTTGGTAGTCTATACACACTCTCCATTCTCCTCCTTTCTTTTTTACTATTATCATCGGTGAGGACCATGGTGATGAGCTTGGGCTAATGATGCCAGTTTCTAGCCAATGAGCTATCTGCTTATCCGCCTCTGTTTTTAAGTTGTATGGGGTACGGTAGGCTCGTTATTTAAAGGGTTGTGGATTTGTGAGACGTATTTCATGTTGTAAAATGTTGGATGTGCCGACGTGAAATTCATGTTTGGCAAATGCGTCTTTATAAATTCTTAATAATTGCGTAAATCGTTTTTGCTGAATATATGTTAGAGTAGATGTAGTAACTTGAACTGGTTCGTAGACTTTCTTTGTTGGTGTTATGGTATCTGTGTGTGGAACATATTCGTTAACAGTTCCTACTCTCATTCCTGGGTGAATTTTTTGTGGTTTTATATCAAAATTAGCTATTCTTATGGGTATTCGATTACGATTTTCAATGGCTATCGTGACTTGTGTGGTGAGGTTACTGCTATTAATGAATTTTTCAGATGGCTTCAAGATCACTTCTTGTCCATTAGGCAAATTCGTGGCTAATAAGCATATCTGTTCATGTCGGGCGGGTATAATGGCTTGATCTAGTACAACAGCTACATGATCACCATTTTTACATCCTCGTGGGTGTACGAATTTTAATTGCTGAGTAGAAAAGTCGAGGATTAAACCTGGGATTTTTGATAAAATATCCATGCCAATTATACACTCGAGTTCATTATTTTCCATTACCTTTAGTGTATGATCTATATCGTGACCCATTATTCTAAAAATACTTCTGCATGTACCTAATAAAGGTACTGCTTTGCCATCTACGCCTATTACTGATATGGGTAATGTGTTTGGGCGGCTTATTCCTCTGTATTTAATATTCGAGCGTCAATAAGGGAAGTCTGTGCGTCAGTATCTACTAGAGCCAGAACTCTGTGTTTATTTACTTTGATTGTAATCATGGGTCGGGTTTTGTAGGTTATGAATGAGTTTCTTACGCAATTTACCCTAGGTGGTGGTGAGTTATTATCATTTCTATTTACAGGGTGGAAATTAAAATCGGAAAATATGTCTATTTGATCAAACAATGATGGAACTTGTTGCATACTAATTGCGGCATTATATTCGGCTGCGGCTATAAGGGTTATAACCTCTGTTAATTTCTTATCTCGGGCCATGTCTAACGCGGTTTGACCGTATATATTTCGATGAAATAAGTTTACATCGGGTCTTTTAAGCAATATTTAAACTATTTCTGTATCAACTTCATAGCGGCTTGCAAGATGAATGGGTGTTTTATCATTTAAATATTCCCTTTCGTTTACATCTGCCATAAACTCATTGTCATGTCCTCTGAGTTCAGTCATTAATTTTACTGCTTCTACGAAATTTGATGACACCGCGAGATGTAGGGATGTTTGAATGTTGTTTTGGTATCGTTGGAACATTTGGGGTAAGTGTTTGCATTGGACTTGTATCATTATATATCGCAAGGCATCTGTATTGATGGCATCTAAAGTATGGTCTATTACCGATTTACCTGCTTTATCCAAATGATCTACTTTACATCCACTTTCAACTAATTTGATTGTTACATTTAATGAAACATCACATGCAGGGATTATTAGAAGTGGTGTATGCTCAAAAGTATTTTCATAATTTAGAACCCATCTAAAATTATATTTTATAATTTCTATTATCTCGAGTGCTACTGATGAATTTACTTTTAGTATTGCGTTATGTAACGGAGTATCACCGTACTTATCTGGAACTGTGAATAAAGCTGGTATTTTTCGAGCCATTTCGTTAAAGGTTTCTTCCTTTGATAAACCGAATGCAAAATAATGGGCTATTTTGACATTTCCGTATAAAATTATCTTAGAGCATTGGTGTGTATATTTGAATTTTCTGTGGCGGGCATAGGCGCTACTGTCATGACGGGTTTTTCTATCTGTCTGTTTGATTCGGTTAGAGTATTACTTTGGTTTGTGGGGCTTTCCTCTGCCATATCCTCTATTGTTTCTTCTCTAATGCCAAATGCCTCCTCAAATGATTTAATTGAAGATGCACCACTAGACAAAGAACTTTTACTATCCGTTTCTTGAGGGTTTTCCGTATACATTTTTTTAGTTCGTAAATTAAGTACCAAATTGGGAGTTCTTTTTAATAAATCCATGCCCACTACACAACTACGGGAGTTTGAATCAATAATATACATTGGATGTTCAATCACTTGATTAAGGAGATGTATTATGCAATTTAATGTACCCGTGAGACAATATGGGGTATTTCCTATTCCGTATGCTACTGTGGGATTATATTAGAGTCGATCCTCCTCTTGCTCTGTTAAAATTTCTCTATGTAAACATGACGTTTGTGAACCAGTATCAATTAATGCTAACATAATGTGCTTGTTTATTACTTTCCTGGACTGGTCAATGTCTTCAGGCGAATATATCCCTCCTTCATTAATAGATGGTAGTGGTTTAAACTCGACCATACTTTGCAGCTCTATTGCCTCTATTGTTTGTACTTTTTCTCTTGGCGGCTTCCTTTCTGGTAATGATATCCATTGCTCGCCAATCTTGTATAAAGGGGATATAATGGGACCACACATGGCTATTCGAGGCTGCACGTTTACATCTAGTATTATTCGAGTTAATGGGGATACAAACCGTAATTTCTTTTGATAAATAATGGGTAAGTCACTAGTGCATTCGTTATATTTTGCTAACGGGACATTTGCTTTCTCACACTTGTACGTGTAGAAGGCTTCACCTATTTTACGACCGAAAACGCCATCCTGTACTAATAAGGGTGATTTCAGTTCGGGGTTATTGATGGCTAGGAGTAACCGATTTTTTAATATTTCGCGTCCTAATTTGCAGTCATTTAAAATGGTCTCTCGATATACATCCTTTAATTGTGCCTGTAAATCGTGATAAAGATAGTCTATCTTATTATTTAAGTACATATTTAGCTTAATATCTGAACTATCTTTTGGCATTTCTTTTGATACTCTATCTTTAGTGACGTATATTCTTTTATAATTGGTTTCAAATACTGCTACTCCGCACTTGACTACCTGTTTCTTAATAATCAATCGGATTAGTTCCTTTTTATCAGTTGTTATTTGAATAGTAGGTGTTGTCTTCATCTATGGCAGAACTTCATCTAGGGGCTGTTCGGTAATTTTCTGGAATTTTGGTATATTCATTTTTGGTGGGATTAAGTCTTACACCTGTTATTTCTTGAAAATTTGTCAATTTCAGACTTCTCAGTTTACAGTGGTCTTTATTGTTATCATATAGTAGTGTTGCTTCTTGTGTAACACAATATCTCTATTTTAGATTGCAACTCGGTTTAGATAATAATTGTCCGGTAATAACATCGAATATACCTTCATACGTAAGCAGTTCAACTTGATATTCCTCTATATCTACTACTTTGTTAACATCTTGTCCAGATACCTTCTTCTGTTCTCCTTCAAATTTTCCATCATAATTTATTGATCCCCTTGTGACTATTTGCCTTGTTATCGTGTTTACCTTAACTGCAATGGCTAGTTTGTCTTCTATTCGAATTTTATTAAATTGAAAGGCATTGTCACAAGTTTCAGCTGTTACTCGCACTTCTCGGGGTAATAATTTAGCGGATATTATTGAGTTGTCGCTATTCAAACCACAATAATATCATAAGGTTGACACTTTTACTCTGCACTCCTTCACTTGAGTACGGAAATAATCGCCTTCTTGGTATACATTGTATGCTGATGTTTCGGCTGTTAGGTTATTGGGTGATAAGTAAGTGCATTCATGTGTATCTATGAGGAAATATATTTTTTCAAATTTTGGGTTTGCACAATCATAGGTTATCTATCAATCCTCCTCCAGGTTTAAACAGTGAAAACATCATTATCATCATCATCATCCATTGTATCATGTTTGGGTTACTGCTACTTGCTGAATTAGCTGTAGAGTTATTGTTTATGGTATTTAGCGTTTGCCATCCTTCCATATTTTCAAGAAATGGTTCTATTATTTCTTTTATATTTTTTGTGGTATCTCTAATTATCGTTTGTATTTTCTCTGGGGATTGTGTAATGCTTTGTATTGCCTGTTGAATTAAGACTGTAAGTCCAGTTAAACATGTTTCTCGATTAGGTTTATTTTTGATTAAATTTTGTATTTGAGATATATTCATATCATTGAGGTTTTTAATTTTAGTGAGTAGATTTTTTATTTTATTTATTAAATAGTAAAAACGAGATTTTCTTTTACTTTATTCAATGTGTCTGTCTTTGTTAACTGTTTGATATAGGGTATGCTGTCACATACGTGGTTTGGTTTTTTAATCTTAATTGCTGGTTTCTGGGTTCCTATTTCAGAACCCGAAACTATATCGGTTTGTATTGTTTGGTCTCGTGCCTGTGATGTTATCGGCTTTTCTCTAGGTGGGATTGTAACGTATTCTGGGGTGTTAAGCTCATTATTGTCTTCGGATATTTGTGCATCATCTATATCGGTGGGCCAATATTGTGGATTCATTTGAACTATAAATTTCCTGTAATACTACATCTGTTTCATCCATTTCCTGCCATACCTTATTGATTATTTCGTGTTTTTCATGTTTTATTGGTTTGTCTTCTTCTGATTCTATAGGAACTTCACAATACTCTGGCTCGACATTATTTGCGGGATTTTGTGCTTCATTTAATGTATCTGTCAGGTCTAGTATTTCTGTTACCAGTGTTTGTTTTTGGGTACCAGGATAGTATACTTGAATTATGTTTGTTTTACGAGGGTTACAATTGCAATTTATTAAATACTCATCATCATCATATGAGCTTTCCAAATATTTCTAATAGTGGAGTTGTAGGAAGTTGAAATTTTTCTGATGCTTTTTTACGTAATTTTTGAACTTTACTATTAATGGGCATTATATACGTTTCACTAGTGTTATCGGGCATTTTTAATTGAATCGTTATTGTTTTGTATTCATTCTTACTCTGTTTTAAGGCTTGACCATATTTTCTTAGTATACTTTCTAATTCCTTTTGAAAAACTGCTGAAAAGGTTGCCCAATTTCGAAGTTTATCAACTATTTTCTCTAGGGTCTTGACAGCTATTGGCATTCTCACTATTTCATCTAGTATGGTCCTAATTTTATCATAGTTTAGCTTGGATTTTATCATTTCTTGCGTTAGTTTAACAGGGATATCCTGCTCGCTTACTTCTGACATACTACATATCATTTCCTCATTAATAACTTCTTCTGGCTGAAAGCTTATCTCTATTACATTGTACCATCCCGGCATAATGCCAGATTCTATTAAACTATTATTAATATTGGGTTTTGTGTTATAATAACAGAGGTTGACTGGTCTTTACAGGCTCTTGTATATCAGTTAATATTTCTTGCACCATGGTTTTTGTGGTGGCTACATTTCGTACGGTTAAATTATCAGGATATTTGTAATATATGGTGAAAATTGTTTCTATCTCTGACCATTCCTTTCCTATTTTTTGTAATAACTGTAGCTCTACTGGGGAACTTACTCTATGAAATCGTAAGAAATGTTTTACCTCTTCGATTTTATCAATTGGTGTTTCCCCTGTTATCCATTTTTGTGCTATTTCGTTAGCGTTTCTTACCTCTATTGCTTTATCAGAAATAATGGTGGTGTGATTAGATGCTTCTTGTTCGGGTTCACCTAATCTTTCTACTTTCGCATATTCCTCCCTCAATAATAATTCTAATCTCTCAATGTGTGACATGCTTGCCTCAATTGTATCATTTATTTCCTCATTATCGTTTACAATATTTATTTTAGGCGTTAGTGCGGGACAACTTCTCTGTAAGTGTCCAATTTTTCCGCAAATGAAACATTTAATCTTTCCCTCAACATTCACTTGTTGACGTTGGGGTTGTGAAGACTACGACAAATAGACCCAAATCAAGCACGACCAACAGGTTCAAGTCAAGTGCTACCAGTCCCAACCAGCCTGGAGCAGTCCAAAAACTGACATTCTGACATATTTTGTGATTTAATTTTTGACAATTTTATCTGACAGTATTTGTGATATTTGATAAATTCTCCCTTCTTTTATATGTGTATCTTGGCATCTTTTGATATTGTATTTTATTTGATATTGTATTGTTCTTTTAATTTTATCTTTATTTAAAGTGGGTAATAATTCAAAAAAAATATGTATCACACAATCGATTTTGAGTGATTCTTAATAAATAATAAAAAGAAAGTGAAATATTATAAAATAGTAAGCAAGATAAAGTATAATATAATATCTGGATAAATAATATACAAGAATTATTATTATTTGTAATTATATTTTAAGAAAATTTATATTAAGGCAACAATAACTTACTAATAATAGAAATCAGGAAAGAAATTTTATAAGAAAATAGTAAAAATAGAAAAAAAATAAATTAGCAAAAATATGTTAAGGAAAAGAAACTTACTAATTATAAAAAGAAGGACAAAAAGAATCACATAAAAGAGAGCAGAAATTATAAGAAGATCAGACAAAAAATTCGTATATTAAACAGCAACAAAACCAGATTAAACCGATTTATACGCTCAGAGAAGATCAATTGAATAAAACCAGTAACCGTATCACAAATCCAGAATAAACCTGATTAAACAAAATTTAGTCCTACACAATTCAGAATACTACTCAAGAATATTACGGTGCCATCCAAGTTCCAACTTGATTTAGCCATTCAAGTATCAACCAGTATCAGGTCACCCTATAAAAGAACTTTCACCATCCAAACGAGTAATAACCAGAGCAAAAAAACAGGGACAAAAATCAAAGCAATATCCAGCGCAAGAACTAAAACCATAACAAGGACCAAAATTAAAAAACTCTAAAAACTGCGATCAATATCGATAAATTTCCAAAGCCGACTAGACGACGGAAAAGGGCCCTGACAGAAGAGGACAGTTTTCTACAACCAATTTTATATGCCCATAATTTTTAGAAAAAAGTTAATTTATTATTGGCTTGATACATATATGTATCAAAGTTGATTTTATTTAATAAAGTGTTATTATAATATCTGCAGTTCAATTTTTATATAAACAGTGTCATTTTTGTTAAGTATTGTAACGTTCAGCTATTAAGTATTAGTCTTTTCATTTATATATAGTTGTCGTTTATAACTTGTTAGAAAAGTTGTGACAAAGTTCCTATTACCATTAATATATATATATCCATAATATAATATAACACTAGCTTGGAACCAAAGGTTCACAAAACTAGCCTCGATCTTAATTAATTCAATTTAATATTTCATTTCTTTTATTAAACAGGCGTGTCTCGTTAGACAAGACAGTTTGTAATAAATAAATAAATAAGTACTTAGGATAGGACCTGAGGATCAATTAACGTGTGGAGACTACGACCAAACAAAGCACCAAAAACACCAACAGCATCAAATTCGTGATAAAAACTTTTTGTGATTATAAACTTATCTAACTTTGTGATTATCAACAACACTTTCTAACTTTGTGATTATCAATAACACTTTTAGTATCCTAGTGATCGTCCATTATTACCCTTCATAAATGTGCATG